>QODF01000025.1:4263440-4280981 GCA_024372805.1 Oostethus manadensis
CCCTTTGTCACCGATTCTGTTCATAATCTTCATGGACAGAATTTCTAGGCGCAGTCAAGGTGTTGAGGGAGTCCAGCTTGGTGACCTTAGGATCTCGTCTCTGCTATTTGCAGACGATGTGGTCCTTATGGCCTCATCAGGCTGTGACCTTTAGCGTTTACTGGAGCGGTTTGCAGCTGAGTGTGAAGCTTCTGGGATGAGACTCAGCAATCCAGCAGGTGCAGGACAGCGACCTGTCTCCAACAGGAAAGGAAATATTTGCACAGATCCTGGAGGGGGCCTTAGTAGCCCACTTTAAGAACGACTGTGGAGATCTGGGAACTAAATATATGCACACGATCGAAGGAGGAGTGCATCCACCGGTGAGGGAGTACCCGCTGAATCCAGGAGCTGTGGAGGAGATGGACAAGATTGTCAGGGTGCAGGGTGATTTTGGGTATATTACGTGAGGAACCATATCCCCTCACTAATAGCCCAAATCAAGCAGTAAAAAAGCCAGAATCCGCTGGAAGAGGCTGGCAGCCTGTCATCAAGAATAGCGAATTGGGCAAGTTTGATTAACCCCCAAGCATCTCTGAAAAACTTGAAAGTGAAAAAATACAAGTCCTGTATAGACTTGTCTAATGGATTCTTCTCGCTGAGAATAGCAAGAGGATCTCAAGGCAAGACAGCATTTACTCACAAAGGAAAGGCTTATGTGTGGCAGAGGCTGCCACAGGGTTACAAAAACTCTCCCAATGTGTTCCATTCGGCTGTGCTGGAAGTATTGGAGGGACTACCGGTGGATGTCTATGTAGATGATGTGTTTATAGCCAGTGACACTGAAGAAGAACATCTGGATTTGTTGCAAGTGGTGATTGAGAGGGTCTCAAAGGCAGGCCTTAAGCTCAATCTCAAGAAGTGCCAACTAGCTCAATTGCAAGTGGACTACCTGGGGTTCCGGTTAGCGGAAGATTTGGGACTTTCGGATGGGTATAGGCAAAAGATTGAATGAATTTGGCCTCCAACCACTGAGAATGAGCTGCAAAAGATATTGGGACTCTGTAACTTAGTCCGAGATCATGTCCCTCACTACCAGAAGCATGCTAGGCCGTTGTACGCCCGCTTGAGGAAGACCGAAGAGGGGCAAGCAAACGGAGCAGCATGGCCGTGGTCGGCTCAGGACCAGGAACACCTGGAACAACTGAAGCAAGCAATCAGGGAAGCTGTAAGGCTGAAGAGATTTAACAACACGCTTGGTTGCTGAAGTGTCATGTGAAGACGACGATGCGATAATAAGCGTTAGGAATGAAGGAAAAGGCCTAGTAACCTTATGTAGCTACACTTTGTCTTCAGTAGAGAAGAAGTACCCACGTGAAGAGAAGGAGTTGGCCGTAGTTGCTAGGTACTAGGAGTCTATCAATGAGTTGGCCTGAGGACAGGGGATCAGTGTTATAACGCAGTACCAGGTGCATAGGTTTCTGACAAAAGACACCGTTGATAGCACAAAGGCTACCAATGCAAGATGGGGAAAGTGGGGAGACATCCTTCTGGAACCCGATCTCAAGATAGGGCCAATGACTAGCCCCAAGAAGCCGAAGAAACCAAGCCCAGTTGAGGAGCCGTCGTATGAGTGGATGCTCTATACGGATGAATCAAAGAAGGGTACGGATCGATATGCTTATTGGGGCTTCATCCTGAAGCACGTGTCTAAAACCTTTGTTACCCAGGTGGTGCAAGACCCTTACCCCGTCCCTGTGCGAGACGAGGCAGGCGCACCTCCCTGACCTGACTACTATGTGTTAAGGGTTAAATCTCCCCCGTTGAGGGATGGAGACCTTCTTAGTCAGGGGCGAGGGGAACTCACCCAGGTTCTCACAGCCTTGACTTTGAAAAGGCGGCCCCACTGCACTCAGATCGCACACGACCAGAGTAACCGCTCCACTTATTTTGGTTGCAAGCGACACCCGATCCTCTGCGTTTTACAACTGCTCCCCCTCTAAATGGTTTGTTGCTCTTGGAAACGACCTGGGATAATTTACCTATCTGCTAGCGATAAAGAGGGACCTGTTTATTTTCAATACCGGAACAAACTCAAAGGAATTTAATCTGTGTCACACCGCTTACTCTTTCGTATCACAGAAAATGCTGAACGACACTCTTGTTCAGTTGCAATAGATGACAGGTTTTATTAGGACAGATTAGCAAGGGCATACAAGCAGACAACAATGAATATAAGGATAATACTCTTCAAAGATGAACTACCCTGAGTTCCCCCTACATACCTCGAGGCAGGGACCAGGTCCTATCTGGAAACCAAGTACTTAAATCCCACCCTGAAGGCGATGCCAGGTAGTAAATAGGTAAATCCAGTAAGAATACGTTCTCTGCTGGGGATTATTCCTAACCCAGGGGAAAGGGACGGCGAGTGATCAGGTCGACGGCTTCCCCTGGGAGAGCTAATGGATCTAAGTTGCTCCCAAAAATGGCTAGGAATAGGTCGGCTGCGGTGGTTGGTTCTATATCCCACCGGGCTCAGCTCCTCTTAGAGTAGCTCCACGGCTCAAGGTTCTCGTTCTCTTTATGCTGCCGGCTCGTCTGACGGTCATCCGAAGTTTCCTCCAGACCGCTATAACAGACGACTACCGGTGGGTTCCAATCTATCTATCAGCAGCCAGAGCGTCTCGGAAGTCCTAACACCTCCGAGGAGCCCAATAGAGGGACCCAGTGGACAAAGTCAGCAGGCAGAACCAACCAGGCTTAATGCTCAGCGAGTAGCACACAGCTCTGCGAGAGGCAAAAAGCCCTGTCGATTGAATGCAGGTCTCCTTTTATGCCATCTCTCCTGTGGGAGTGTTTTTTCTTGCTCCTTCCATTGGCTACCGCCACCAGATTCACAGCCAATCCCTTGTCTAGTGGAATTTCCCAAATCTTCCCTTCTGTGGAATTTCCGCAAATCTTTCCTACAGTGGAATTTCCCCAACTTCCCCCTGGTGGAATTCCCCTTTAGAAGAACTTCTTCCCGCACCTTTTTCCCAATCAATCCAGAGTTTTTAAAATTAATTTAACCCCTTCTAAGCAGACCATGTATAACTCAGTGAGCTGTCCTGCTATTGGCTATTGTTCCTTTCGGGAAGTCCTTATTTGGACTTCCAGATTCCATCTCTGCATTGCGCAGGACAGTGGTTACTTTGGTATATGCCGTTTCTTCAAGTGATGCTTACAGGAACTTATTTGGCTGACGCTGCTGAGACTCTATTACCCCTTTACTACCTGGTGCAGGGGCTTACTCTAATTCGATATAATTTTAATACATTTTTTCTTATTTAAAGCAATCATAGAACACATTTCACATATACAATATTTCGTAATCCCCAATGTTATATAATGATCCAAAACGGTTATAAAAGTTACTAATTACCCTTGTGTCTGGTTAATACTGATTATTTTCTTAAGAAGTGCTGTAGCAAAGCAATATTTTTCTGCTAAGGTCCCTAATGTCGTGTAGTGCAGTTGTGTGGGTGCGTGTGTTTCCTATAAATGTACATGTACTTTTACATTAGTTACTACTACTTGTGTTGTATGGTTACAAAATTAAAGCGATAGATGTAGCCTAAGCATGGTAGACTGTTAAGACTGTTCTCTGTTCTTTGAGTGTTGCGTTTTAACCCATTAATTTATCTACGCCTCCCCCCAATAGACACTTGCACTATTTTTTATTGCATTTTAGCTACCCCTAGTGGTCAATACAGGTACAGCTTCTAGGTCACTTGAAAAGTTATTTGACTATATTTAATGTAATTGTTCCTACAGTGGGAAGGTGATCTAGTCTGGCCTTCACTGCTTTAAAATATATCATTTTTAAAGGCATCACGTATCACAAAATTGTCTTCAATCATATTGTTAAGAGTTAATGATTATGTTTGGAACCCAGCTAGTGATGGTGACGGCCAGAGCCCAACCGATGGCAGCAACGGAAAATCAGCCGACGACGGCAGACGAAGCCCAGCCGAAGACGGCGGCGGTGATGGCGACAGTTGAAGCCCAGCTGCCGGTGGTGGGGGTTGAAGCCTAGCTGGCTGTGGTGATGATGGTGGTGGGAACCCAGTTGATAATGGTCGAAGTCAAAACCCAGCTGGTGGTGGCAATGGCGGCGAAGGAAGACCAGTTAACGACTGGCGACTGTGGACAGAACTCAGCCGATGGCGGTGGCGATGACGGCTGGAGAACAGCCAGCGGCGATGAGGGCCGGAGCCCGGCCGGTGGTGGCAGAGGAAGAGGCCCAGCTAGCAATGGACAAGCCCCAGGAGGTGGTATTTGTGGCCCAAATAGCTGGCAGTGCAGGCCAGCAAATACTGGATTTGACTCAATTAGCAGTCGATGTTGCACAGCTAATAAAGGATAGGGCCCAACAGGAAATGGCTCTATCCCAGCCAGTTGGTGGTGCAGGCCAGCTACAGGCAGACACAACCCAGCTAGCAATAGATGTAACCCAGCTAGCAGGGGTTACAGGCCAATTTCAAATAGATGTAGCACAGTTAGCCTAGCTAGATTTAGATACCACCAACAAGTGATACCGGTAGCACAGCCAGCTGAAGATGCAGGCCAGCCGCAGATAAACACAAATCAGCTAACAATAACTGGAGCCCAGCTAACAGTGGATGCGGCCCAGGTATATGGTAATGCAGGCAGTTCAGTTGCGGACATGACCCAACAGACGATGGCTGCAACCCAGCCGATCAAAAATATAGATCAGCTTGTAGCACAGGCACCGATGGAAGTCGCCCACAGGGCAGTGATTGCATTCCCATCAATACAGGTCCTGGATTTACTTCAACATCGCCAGCCAATAGCAATATCATCAGAAGATGCAAAACTCCCTGGTAAGCCTCCCTGGAGGCACGGAATATGGCCCATTTAGACTCAATATCCCAGTCCTCCCCCAGGATGCAGGCGAAGCTCTGAGGGAGGTAAAAGTTGAAGACTTGACAAACGGGAGACTCTGCCACACGTTCCTAGCACATCCTCACTAAACGTTTGAGTCTACCAGGTCTCCCCAGCCAACTCATCACCAGATGGTGATCAGTTGACAGCTCAGCCCCTCTCTTCACCCGCGTGTCCAGAACATGCTGATGATACGACTACAAAGTCCATCCTAGACCTCCAACCTAAGGTGTCCTGGTGCTAGGTGCACTTGCATATATTCTTATATTCGACAAACTGTAGTTCGCACAGAAGTCCAGCAACAACACACCACCCGGGTTCAGATCAGGGAGGCCGTTCCTCCCAACCACGCCCCTCCAAGTCACACTGTCATTGCCCACATAGGTGTTGAAGTCTCCCAGTAGAATTATGGAGTCTTCAGCTAGGGTTCTCTCCAGGACCGTTTTGATGGACTCCAGGACGGCTGGGTACTCTGAACTATCGTTCGGCACATACGCACAAACAACAGTTAGGACCCTTTCCCCAGCCCTAAGGCATAGGCAAATAACCCTCTCGTTCACCGGGGATGACTCCAGCACAGAGGCACCAAGCGGGGGGCCTATTAATAAGCCCACCCCAGCTCACCGCCTCTCTACTGCAGCAACTCCAGAGTTCCTCTCAAGGAATTTGGTTCCAGAGCCCAAACTGTGGTTGAGGTGAGTTCGACTATATCTAGTCGGAATGTTTGACTTCTTCCATAAGCTTAGGCTCCTTCCCCACTAGAGAAGTGACATTCCATGTCCCAAGAACCCGATTTGGCCGCCAAAGGCCAGGTCGCCCGGACACCCGCCCTCGACTGCCGCCCAAATTGCATGCCACCAAACCCTTATGCGTGCCCCTGCAGGTGGTGGGTCTGCGGGGAGGAGATTCCGCATTGCTTCTTCGGGCTGCGCCCGGTCAGGCCCCATGGGTTAAGGTCAAACCACCAGGCGCTCGCCTGCAAACCCTTCCTCCAGGCCTGGCTCTAGGGTGACTCCTCTCGGTTTTATTTACAAGGGTCTTCTGAATCACTCTTATTCTCTAGAACCTGTTTGCCTTGGACACCCTACGAGGGAAATAAAGCCCCAGACAACATAGCTCCTAGGATCACTCGGGCCCTCGAACCCCTCCAGCACGATAAGGTGGTGATTGACAGAGAGGAAGTCCAAAAATAAAGATATAAGGTTATTTTCCAAATACAAAGGTCAGAAAAAATACTCGCGAGAAAAAGTAAAATAAAAATAGAAAAAGTATTGAACTGAATTTAAAAAGGTGATTGCATTTTTATGAAGTACTGCATTACATTAGTTGTTCATTTGATCTGGACAACCTTTTAACAATAATACGTTTTTTTTGTAATGACGATTTTATTTTATTATGATGATTATGATCCCCATAATTCTTATTAGAACCATTATTATGAATAATATTTTGCTGATTATTCCTATTGTTTTTGTTATTATCAGTTTTTGTTGTTTTTTATTATTATTATTGTTGGAATGATAACAGCAGTATGTCTATTAGTGTTGTTGTCGCTGACATACTGCGGCCTGCCGCTAGGTGGTGGTGTTTCCTCACATACTCCGTGTTGATTGACAGCAATACAGAATATTTCTGCCTGGTTATGAGAAGAATGGGGTGCCAGGGGTCAAAGGTGATAGTTTCAAGGAGTGTGTCTGTGTGTTTTAAACATACGTCACATAGTGCAGGTGAAGGAGCTGTGTACAGTTACAGTACTTATGCAACATCCGCAGATTCAAAAGACTCTTTATTTGCTCTCATGTCTCATCCATTGATGAAAAAGTTCATCACAACGAAAGCTGCATATATAAAAATATATATAAATACTATACTAATGTCCGCAAAAAGTTTACTCATTTTGTAAGTAACCAAATAGGCAACAAAGTAAGTACAAATATACAAATACAGGTCAAGTATTAGTAAGTCAAATAAAAAAATATGATCATGTTTTTCTCAAAATGTAATTCCACAACAGCAAAAATGGAAAACTCTGCAGTAATTTTACAGTTCGTAAATTTACCAAAATAGTAAGAGGAAAAAATAACTTTAGCTAAAAAAAAAAAAAGTTTTTAAAGAAAAATTCGACTATTCTATTATAAGTGACCTAAAAAGTTCAAAAGCTAAAGATGTGCATGGTCTCGATACACATTTTATAAAGCAGCACAAAGAGTCCTTGATACATCCGATAACACATTTGATTAATTTGTCAATTACTCATTCTGTTGTCCCTGTAGCATGGAAAGTGGCCATAATTCCCCCTTTTTTCAAATCTGGTAGCAGAGTAGAAGTTAGGAATTATAGACCAATCAGCATAGTGCCTGTGATATCTAAAATTATTGAAAAATGGGTCCCAAAACAATGAATAAGTCATCTAAGTAAGGGTAAGAACCCTTTGCATGACATGCAGTTCGGTTTTGGTGCCAACTATTCAACTGAAACAGCAATTCATGTTTTTCTAGAAAAAGTAAAGTGTTCTTTAGATACTAGTCCTTTTGTTGGTGCTGTTTTTCTTGATTTAAAAAGGGCATTTGATACGGTTGACCATCAAACACTTTTGTCTACATTAACAAAATGTAACTTATCTGAACAAGCAATCCTTTGGATAAAATCGTACTTGTCGAATTGAACCAATCGTGTGTCTATCAGCAGCATCAAATCCCCATATTTGGATTGTCAAGTTGGTGTGCCCCAAGGATCTGTACTTGGGCCTATATTATTTTCCTTATACATTAATGATTTACCAAACATATGTAAAGATCTTAATACTGTATTATATGCAGATGATGCTGTTATCTTTACAAAGGCAACGTCTGACAAAGAAGCCTCAAAAAAGTTGACATCAGCAATCACCACTATTGATGACTGGCTTACTAAATCATGTCTTTTACTAAATTCTAAAAAAACTGTCTGCGTGTTATTTTCGAAACGTGTAGCAGCAAAGTCTCATTTACATATCTTTCTGAAAGGAGATGAGTTGCAGTTTGTACATGAATTTAAATATCTAGCTGTTACTTTGGATTCTACTTTATCCTTTAAAAAACATGTAAAAAATATATCTAAAATTGTTAACTTTAATATTTGGAATTTCAGGAAAATTAGAACATCATTGCCAGAGAACGCTGCTAAAATGTTTATTAATTTCATGATTTTTTCTCATATAGAAAATTGTATTACCAACAATATTCAATATTGTATTGAATATTGTATTACCAACTGGTCATTAACAAGTTTAACAACCTAAAAATTAATAGAATCACTTTTTTAAAAAGGTTTGATAGAAAATCTTTCCATTTCCATCATTGTCTCATTCTTTAGAAATACAATATCCTTAGTTTTGAGAATTTTAGAACATTTAAATTGGCGTGTTCTATTTCTAGGGTTTAAAATGGACTTGCTCCACCACCTCCGGGTGAGTTTATTCCAATGAAATCCACTATGAGTGGTAAGCTAACAAGAGCATCTACGAGGGGTGACTTTGTAATTCCTTATAGACGCACAGCCTTCAGGTGTTATCAGTCAAAGGTACAGAAATTTGGAATAACATTCCAGTTGCTATATTAGCAACCTTCGGTTCATTTCAAATCAATCTTAAACAATGGCTTAGGAGGAACCAGATCTGTTACCATTAATTTTTTTTTNAGGTGGTAAACTGGTTTTCCATGTCTTATATGTCTTATTCTCTATTCTTACAGCAACTATATTGGGCAATAGGAGTGTAAAGGTGACTATAGGGGTGTTACTTCATGTTTAGAGGGCTCTGATAATGTTAAAAAGTGTAATCAGAAGGTGGTAAACTGGTTTTCCATGTCTTATATGTCTTATTCTCTATTCTTACAGCAACTATATTGGGCAATAGGAGTGTAAAGGTGACTATAGGGGTGTTACTTCATGTTTAGAGGGCTCTGATAATGTTAAAAAGTGTAATCAGAAGGTGGTAAACTGGTTTTCCATGTCTTATATGTCTTATTCTCTATTCTTACAGCAACTATATTGGGCAATAGGAGTGTAAAGGTGACTATAGGGGTGTTACTTCATGTTTAGAGGGCTCTGATAATGTTAAAAAGTGTAATCAGAAGGTGGTAAACTGGTTTTCCATGTCTTATATGTCTTATTCTCTATTCTTACAGCAACTATATTGGGCAATAGGAGTGTAAAGGTGACTATAGGGGTGTTACTTCATGTTTAGAGGGCTCTGATAATGTTAAAAAGTGTAATCAGAAGGTGGTAAACTGGTTTTCCATGTCTTATATGTCTTATTCTCTATTCTTACAGCAACTATATTGGGCAATAGGAGTGTAAAGGTGACTATAGGGGTGTTACTTCATGTTTAGAGGGCTCTGATAATGTTAAAAAGTGTAATCAGAAGGTGGTAAACTGGTTTTCCATGTCTTATATGTCTTATTCTCTATTCTTACAGCAACTATATTGGGCAATAGGAGTGTAAAGGTGACTATAGGGGTGTTACTTCATGTTTAGAGGGCTCTGATAATGTTAAAAAGTGTAATCAGAAGGTGGTAAACTGGTTTTCCATGTCTTATATGTCTTATTCTCTATTCTTACAGCAACTATATTGGGCAATAGGAGTGTAAAGGTGACTATAGGGGTGTTACTTCATGTTTAGAGGGCTCTGATAATGTTAAAAAGTGTAATCAGAAGGTGGTAAACTGGTTTTCCATGTCTTATATGTCTTATTCTCTATTCTTACAGCAACTATATTGGGCAATAGGAGTGTAAAGGTGACTATAGGGGTGTTACTTCATGTTTAGAGGGCTCTGATAATGTTAAAAAGTGTAATCAGAAGGTGGTAAACTGGTTTTCCATGTCTTATATGTCTTATTCTCTATTCTTACAGCAACTATATTGGGCAATAGGAGTGTAAAGGTGACTATAGGGGTGTTACTTCATGTTTAGAGGGCTCTGATAATGTTAAAAAGTGTAATCAGAAGGTGGTAAACTGGTTTTCCATGTCTTATATGTCTTATTCTCTATTCTTACAGCAACTATATTGGGCAATAGGAGTGTAAAGGTGACTATAGGGGTGTTACTTCATGTTTAGAGGGCTCTGATAATGTTAAAAAGTGTAATCAGAAGGTGGTAAACTGGTTTTCCATGTCTTATATGTCTTATTCTCTATTCTTACAGCAACTATATTGGGCAATAGGAGTGTAAAGGTGACTATAGGGGTGTTACTTCATGTTTAGAGGGCTCTGATAATGTTAAAAAGTGTAATCAGAAGGTGGTAAACTGGTTTTCCATGTCTTATATGTCTTATTCTCTATTCTTACAGCAACTATATTGGGCAATAGGAGTGTAAAGGTGACTATAGGGGTGTTACTTCATGTTTAGAGGGCTCTGATAATGTTAAAAAGTGTAATCAGAAGGTGGTAAACTGGTTTTCCATGTCTTATATGTCTTATTCTCTATTCTTACAGCAACTATATTGGGCAATAGGAGTGTAAAGGTGACTATAGGGGTGTTACTTCATGTTTAGAGGGCTCTGATAATGTTAAAAAGTGTAATCAGAAGGTGGTAAACTGGTTTTCCATGTCTTATATGTCTTATTCTCTATTCTTACAGCAACTATATTGGGCAATAGGAGTGTAAAGGTGACTATAGGGGTGTTACTTCATGTTTAGAGGGCTCTGATAATGTTAAAAAGTGTAATCAGAAGGTGGTAAACTGGTTTTCCATGTCTTATATGTCTTATTCTCTATTCTTACAGCAACTATATTGGGCAATAGGAGTGTAAAGGTGACTATAGGGGTGTTACTTCATGTTTAGAGGGCTCTGATAATGTTAAAAAGTGTAATCAGAAGGTGGTAAACTGGTTTTCCATGTCTTATATGTCTTATTCTCTATTCTTACAGCAACTATATTGGGCAATAGGAGTGTAAAGGTGACTATAGGGGTGTTACTTCATGTTTAGAGGGCTCTGATAATGTTAAAAAGTGTAATCAGAAGGTGGTAAACTGGTTTTCCATGTCTTATATGTCTTATTCTCTATTCTTACAGCAACTATATTGGGCAATAGGAGTGTAAAGGTGACTATAGGGGTGTTACTTCATGTTTAGAGGGCTCTGATAATGTTAAAAAGTGTAATCAGAAGGTGGTAAACTGGTTTTCCATGTCTTATATGTCTTATTCTCTATTCTTACAGCAACTATATTGGGCAATAGGAGTGTAAAGGTGACTATAGGGGTGTTACTTCATGTTTAGAGGGCTCTGATAATGTTAAAAAGTGTAATCAGAAGGTGGTAAACTGGTTTTCCATGTCTTATATGTCTTATTCTCTATTCTTACAGCAACTATATTGGGCAATAGGAGTGTAAAGGTGACTATAGGGGTGTTACTTCATGTTTAGAGGGCTCTGATAATGTTAAAAAGTGTAATCAGAAGGTGGTAAACTGGTTTTCCATGTCTTATATGTCTTATTCTCTATTCTTACAGCAACTATATTGGGCAATAGGAGTGTAAAGGTGACTATAGGGGTGTTACTTCATGTTTAGAGGGCTCTGATAATGTTAAAAAGTGTAATCAGAAGGTGGTAAACTGGTTTTCCATGTCTTATATGTCTTATTCTCTATTCTTACAGCAACTATATTGGGCAATAGGAGTGTAAAGGTGACTATAGGGGTGTTACTTCATGTTTAGAGGGCTCTGATAATGTTAAAAAGTGTAATCAGAAGGTGGTAAACTGGTTTTCCATGTCTTATATGTCTTATTCTCTATTCTTACAGCAACTATATTGGGCAATAGGAGTGTAAAGGTGACTATAGGGGTGTTACTTCATGTTTAGAGGGCTCTGATAATGTTAAAAAGTGTAATCAGAAGGTGGTAAACTGGTTTTCCATGTCTTATATGTCTTATTCTCTATTCTTACAGCAACTATATTGGGCAATAGGAGTGTAAAGGTGACTATAGGGGTGTTACTTCATGTTTAGAGGGCTCTGATAATGTTAAAAAGTGTAATCAGAAGGTGGTAAACTGGTTTTCCATGTCTTATATGTCTTATTCTCTATTCTTACAGCAACTATATTGGGCAATAGGAGTGTAAAGGTGACTATAGGGGTGTTACTTCATGTTTAGAGGGCTCTGATAATGTTAAAAAGTGTAATCAGAAGGTGGTAAACTGGTTTTCCATGTCTTATATGTCTTATTCTCTATTCTTATAGCAACTATATTGGGCAATAGGAGTGTAAAGGTGACTATAGGGGTGTTACTTCATGTCTAGAGGGCTCTTATAATGTTAAAAAGTGTAATTAGAAGGTATAAACAGGCTTTCTATGCAGTACCTACCAAAATATCCCATTTCTAAATAGGAAATCCTATTTGGTGCAGGTGAGGAGTGGAACCAATTAAGTGAGTATTTGTTTTGTAGTTTTCTTGTTTCCATGTTTTTGGAAATGTGCTCATGAAAGGAAAGGCCCATGAAAGAAAAGCTGTGATAAAACATGGCTCCAGTGACGTCGCGTTGCATTCTTAAAGCTTTTCTAGCGTGTTAATTATCAATTCATCATCAATATATTCGATACCAGCGCCCTGCCCCCCGCGCGCCGCTTGCTTGCCTGCTTATCTTTGTCATGACAGAATGTTTTGTACTTGATGACGGCAATAAAAGATGAAAGTCCGTGATGGTTGGTGCTGGTGTGGAGCTCATAAAGCGCCATCAGCGTGGCTGCTAAGCAACCTTTGACCCGCACCGTCACCGCAACCTTTCAAGCCTTTTCATATTATAACTTTTTCTTTAATATTTGCCACTAAAATGGCATTATCTGTTTACATAATTTCACACATTTATTCTCGTAAAATTGAGACTTTTTTCATGTTAATTCAACTTTTTCTGCTTATATTTTCACTTTGTTGAATCTTCTTCCTCTTGTAAATGTTCTTCTGGTAATTATGATTTTATTTCTGTAACATTAGAACTTTTTCCCCAACCAAACATTTCATACGAGATGAAAATTTACATTACTTAAGAAAAAAGTTGAAGTATTTGCATGAAAACAGCAAAAATGGGGAAAATGAGTGAAATTGATATGAATAATGCGTCACTTGTCACTGTCCGGCCTTGGCTGTCTGGAGGAAAATGTTAGGACACCCGTGGATTTCGCAAACACCCATGATGATGACGATGATTATCCAATGCTGATGCTACCGTAGGGTTCAAAATAACAGCAGTCCAATGTGACTAACCAGATGAAGTACTCTTATTAGTGTATTTTTATTGCTATGTGGCAAACAAGTTACCAGTAGGTGCAGTAGATTCTCAGAAAACAAACAAGACCCAGCATTCATGATATGCACGCTCTCAAGGCTGTGCAATTGGGCAATTAGTTGGAAGGGGTGTGATTTAAAAAAAATAGCAGTGTCTGCCGTTGACTTTAGAAACTCTAAACTATTTTGTACAAACTCTTTTTTTTCTAGGATTTCTTGTAAATTAGCTTCACACAGATGTCTTCTAACTGTCACAGTACTTACAGGTAACTCCAGACTGTCTTTGATCATCCTGGGCTGAGTCTTTGCCATTCTGGTTATTCTTCAATTCATTTTTCTGCCACGTGTCTCTGGTTTTGCTCTCCATTTTAAGGCACTGGAGATCATTTTAGCTGAACAGCCAAAAATATTTTGCGGATATTTATAAGTTCTTCCCATTGCAATCAACATTTTGAATTTTCCTCAGGCTTTCAATTTCACACCTGTTTTTCACAAAATTGATCACTGATTGAATGCCACACTGCATTTTTTTAAAATTCAATTACACAGCCTTAAGAGCGTGCATATCATGAATGGTGGGTCTTGTTTGTTTTTTGAGAATCTACTGCACCTACTGGTAACTTGTTTGCCATGTAGCAATAAAAATATACTAATAATATTACTTCGTCTGGTTAGTCACATTGGACTGCTGTTATTTTGAACACTACTGTATGAATTAAATAAGAATGTCCCTGAAGGCGTGTTAGTGAAAAATAGTCATTTTTTTATTCACAAACTTGATTCAGACTTAAATAGCAGATGAAATTATTTGTTCTACACATATAAAATAAAATAAAAATTAAAAATAAAAGGATGTAGCCAACGCTGGATACAGTAGAAGTGTTATTATTTTGATCAAGATGACCAAGAGAGTTCATGTTGCCCCGCACTTCATTGTCACGACTGCTTTGTGTGCACAGGAGATCCACGTAGGTGGCAAACTCAGGGCCTGGGGGCCATATTATTATTCATTTCAGATATTTTTGACTTTTTAATATAATTGTATAGTTTTAATTGATATTTTTCATAATATTTCTTAAAATATTTTCTTAAAATATTGTAAATATATATATATATTTTAAACCGTGAAAATCTGGAAGCAAATAATGCAAAAAGAATTGTTATTTAAAATTCTGTATTTATCTATTTTTATATGTATAATAATGTTATTATGAGTATTCATTTTTTTATTTGTTGTTCTTTCTTTTAGTTATATTATCTTGTAATTTTTTTTATTTATTATTTTTAATATCATTTTCCACCATACAATATAAATGTTTTAATGTAATATAATGAAAACATTTTTATTTAAAACAAAATCAATGAAATATACATTTTTAAATGATATTAAAATCAAAACATGCAACAATAAAAAAATATATATAAGAACTTTTATAAGTAAAAAAGAATAATCATATTAACTTATATTACTTTTTTTACAATACAGGTACAGTACATTTTCAAAAATACATTTTTGAAAAATAACATTTAAAATAAAAAATCAATAATAAAAAAAATATATATATAAAATTACATTCACTGTATATATATTTTAAATTCATAATAACATTTAAAAAATGGGGGCCACGTGATATGACATTTCGGGCCAAATTGGGCCCCCGGGCCTTGCGTTCGACACCTGTGACTTGCGGCAATGACGTGAAGGTCTGAGACGCGATTCTTATTAAAGATGGGTTCCTTGTATGATGTTGGGGTCGTCGTCCACGGTCAGGGCCGGGTTGTCGTACAGCTCCAGGCTCTTGTCCTTCTGGACCTTCCGGTCCTTCTGGCAGCACTCGCAGCACCTGCAGAAGCAGCAGCAGTAGTGGCCGCAGAAGCCCAAGGCGGAGGTCACCACGCTGTCCCAGGGCGCCAGAGAGCGCAGGGGACGCGGCAGGAACTTCCAGGTGCGCAGGAAGCGTGGCAGGAAGCGCGGACATCGGGACTGCATGATGTTCACGATCACCACGAAGACCGCCAGCACGAGGAAGGGCACCCCGACGCCCACCAGGACCTGCCAGCCGGCCAGTGACAGGCCGAAGACCAGGAGGGGCAACACCAGGAAGCACAGGACCAAGTAGAGGGCGGCGAACCAGCGGTACTTGGAGGTGCGGTTCCCCAAACCTCGAGCCAGCCTGATGGGCACGCGTGTGAAGGGGATGGGGTACCACAGAAGAATGCCCATGATGTTGAAGAAGAAGTGGCAGAGGGCAATCTACTGAGAAACACCTGCCATTAGACTTCTAGACCCCCCCTTAGCAACAAAACACACCGGGATGCCGTCCCACCTGCAGCGAGTTGGCCAGCGTTTCTCCGGGGCTTGCCATCGCCGCCAAAATGGCTGTGGTGGTTGTGCCGATGTTGGAGCCCAGAGTGAGAGGGTACGCCCTCTCTAGGCTGATGACGCCGATACCTGGCGGGACAAGACAAGGCTTTTACCTGCGCCAGGGGGGCAAAAAAAGTTTGGTACCTACTGCCATAATACGACTCCACCTCATTCCACGTTTCTCCAAATATTACGTTCTAATATTCTCATCAAAGAACATGACGTCACATGACACGATTTTTCCGCATCATGTGACCTTTGTTCTTATAAAATTGCTGCTTTTTCTTGAAATGTTCTGACTTTATTGGCGTAAAATGAAATGTGTTTTTTTTGTTTTGGTTATTTCAACTTTATTCTCGTGAATTCTCTTCTTGTAATATTTGTACTATTATCATAATAGCATGCTGTTATTCCCATAATAATCATGTAATATTGCAACATTTCTCTCAAGCTTATTTTGCAAATATGATGAATGTATTTGTTTTCTTTTGACGAAAAAAAATTTCATTACATTGCCATTATTTTTAATAATAATAATATTACACGTTTAATCTTGTAGAATTACTACATTATTAGTATTTTGCATTAAATGCTAATATTATTATTATTGTTATTGATTGTTATTCTTGAAACATTCTGACTTTTTGTTTGTATTTCTCTGAATATTTGGACTTTATTCTTGTTTTTTTTACGCTGGGATTTTTCTCTCAAACTTTCTTTTGAAAAACTTCATTTTCTAATTATGAATTAATTGCTAAAATCTTTTTGGTAACACATTTTCAAAACGTTATTTGTTGTTTTGTTAGTTTCTCATAATATTATGATTTCATCTTTCAACTTTATGCTGCTAAAATGTATTTCCCCCCATAATACTTTTCTTCTTAGATTGCATGTTACATGATTTTCGGGACGCTCCTTGGGGGAGGTAAGGTGCTTCTGGGTGTGAGCAATCTCACCGACGAGAGGCGTTATGGCCGAGGTGAAGACGGAGCTGCTCTGAACGATGAAGGTCATGCCCGCTCCCACCAGGATGGCGATGTAGCCCGTCACCCAGGCGAAGGGGAAAGGGAAGTCTGTGGAGAGAGAGAGAGAGAGAGAGAGTTTGATGAGAGTTGACTTTGTCCATCACACGAGTCAGGACTGGGAAGACTTGAAGGTGAGGCGGAGGCGTCGGAGTAGCATCACCTCCACAGCACACGTGATATACAGCAGACATGCTAATGCTAATGCTTTCCATCCATTCTGGATGCTAAGCTAATGCAAAGCTCATGCTACAGTAGCTTTCCATCTATTCTGGATGCTAAGCTAATGCTAAGCTAATGCTAATGTAGCTTTCCATCCATTCTGGATGCTAAAATAATGCTAAGTTAATCCTAGCCCTACTCGGGTCTAGCCTTGCTTTATGTTTTTCGTATGAACTTCACTCTTTGCTTTTGTTTCCACATTTTCAATATATATTTTTTAAATGTTGCCCATATTTCAATCTTCTTTTTAAATAATCGTTGCCACTTTTGTTGCCATAATATTGTGACTTTATTCCCTTGACATTTTCACTTTATTCTCATTTCCCCCAAACCTAATTTATATTTTTCTTTCTTATAATATTAGGATTTCAAATCTATGCTATTAAAATTATGTTCTTTTTCCTCTAGTGAATGTATTACAGCAGTTGTTTCATTTCTGTTGTTGGTTTTTGTCTTCTGTTTGTAATATTAGAACTTTATTACCCATAATATTATTTTCTGAAGGAAATAAATATTTGATCCCATATCCGTCAGCAAGATCTCTAGCTCCCAGGTGGATCTTATACCGGTAACGAGCTGACATTGGCAGCCCTCTCGGCTCGTTACCTGTATAAAAGAGACCTGTCCACAGAAGCAATCAATCAATCCAGATGCCAAACTCTGCACCATGGCCAAGACCAAAGAGCTTTCCAAGGATGTCAGGGACAAGATTGTGGACCTACACAAGGCTGGAATGGGCTACAAGACCATCGCCAA
>QODF01000025.1:4283070-4316477 GCA_024372805.1 Oostethus manadensis
ATGGGTCGTGGTTGGGTATTCCAGCATGACAATGATCCAAAACACACGGCCAAGGCAACAAAAGATTGGCTCAAGAAGAAGCATATTAAGGTCATGGAGTGGCCTAGTCAGTCTCCAGACCTTAATCCCATAGAAAATCTGTGGAGGGAGCTGAAGGTTGGAGTTGGCAAACATCAGCCACGAAACATGAATGACTTGGAGAGGATCTGCAAAGAGGAGGGGGGCAAAATCCCCCTGAGATGTGTGCAAACCTTGTGGCCAACTACAAGAAACGGCTGACCTCTGTGATTGCCAGCAAAGGTTTTGCCACCAAGTACTGAAGCATGTTTTTCAAAGGGATCAAATACTTATTTCCTTCATGGAAATGCAAATTAATTTATAACTCTTTTTGAAACGCATTTTTCTGGATTTTTTTTTGTCATTGTTGTCTCTCAGTGTTCAAATAAAGCTACCATTGAAATTATAGACCGATCATTTCTTTGTTAGTGGGCAAACTTACACAATCAGCTGGGGCTCTAATTGTTTTTCTCTCACTGTATACATACACTTATACATGTATATATATATATCATATTTTTATTTATATATTAGTATTCTATTATAGCATTCTATTATATATTATATATATATCTATTATATTATTACTGTATTTCTTGACAATTGAACTACTACAATGACATTATTTTCCTATTCTGGTAAAATTTTGACTAGAATGTGACTTTTTCTTGTAATATTTGGACTTTATTCTCCTAAAATGACTGATGATTTGATGATTCCTTAGGGACTTCATTCCCATAACATAATATAAAATATCTCCCAACCTACAGTCATTTTCCAAAAATGGCTCTTTTATTGTCTTTTGTTTGGAAATTGACAAGACTGAAGTGAAAGTATGACAAGAATAAAATCGTAATATATATATATTATGAGAGAAATTACATCATTTTAAAGTTGAAAATGAAGACATTTGAAATACTGTATTTTGAAAAATACAAGAAACAAACAAAACAACAAAGAACATGGTCATTTTGGAAAAAGCATTATGAGATTATATTATGGGAATATAGTCCAAATATGGGAATAAAGTCATAATTACAAGAAGAAAGTTATAATAGTAGGGAAAATGTAAATAAAACAACAGCAGAAATAATAAAAGAGGAAAAAAACGGTATTTCAAGATGAAAAATGTGGTGATGTATGGGAAGCAAACAAAACAAAAGAACGTAAAAGGTGATATTATGAGAATGAAGGCAAAAGCAGCAGCGCTGGACAACATCTCTTGACTAATGCGGTACCAAAAACCCATAACTTTTGAAAACCTTTTTTCAAACGTGGATGGAAGAGTACTTTGTGCTCAGATGGAGGTAAGAAGGTGTGGAGGAAGTGAGGGTTTGTCGGTTTGTCCTGATCAAATATCATGACTAAGATAAGATATGCTTTTATTAGTCCCACAAGGGAAACTCCGTTCAGTTGAATTCCGATTTGTTTTTTCCAGACATCAGGAGAACCAGATTATAGCGGGAGAGGAGCCACCTGCTGTGGGCCAGCACTAATATTTTGCACTTTTCGAAATTAGGTTTTTTGGTGTGCTCCGTGTCCCTCCCCCCCGAAACGAAACATGCACGGGAACAAAGTCACAATTACAGAATGAACTCCTAAATCATGTTGTTTTAGTAGCACTGCGTTGAAATATTACAAACAATAATACTATGAAAAAAAAAAAATCAATCATTTTGGGAAAATTCGCTTGCAAAATAAAAGAATAGGGGAATAAAGCGAAAATTGGATGGTAGAAAAGTCATAATATGGGGATTTGAGAAGAAATAACATCAAAAATGTGAGTGGGATTGATATGAAGAATATGATTGTCAGCAAAGCGACAAAGCTGGGATGACCGATGCGCTGTATGACTGCGTGTTTCTTCTCGTTGCGGAGAGAGAAGAGGCTTCGGAGCGCCTACCTGTGTTGAGCATCTTCTTGATGACCATCGCCACCTGGCCCCTTAGCATGGAGTTGAGCAGCTTGACGATGAGGATGAGGCAGGTGCACAGGACCAGCAGCGACAGACCCAGGAGGATCAGGCCCACCGCTAAGTCGGGCAGGTTGGCGTTGGCAAAGATATGGGTGCCTGCCAGGAGACAAGTCAAAGACAAGTCAAAACATTTGGAGAGATGGAAACCTCCCTCCCTCCTTCCCTAAAAACACACAGCAAAAATTGCAATATTATCAAATAAATGAATAAATAAGTACAAACAAAACAACACATGAAGTTGTAGTTGTTTTTGTTATTTAGTGAGAGTTTTAAAAGAATAAAATCAAAGTATATAAAAGAAAAAAGTTGTATTGTACCAAGAAAAATAGTTGCAGATTCATGACAATGAGCTTGTAATCGTATGATAAACGATAAAGTTGTTTTATTCATTCATTCATCCATTTTCTATGCCGCTTATCCTCATTAGGGTCGCGGGTATGCTGGAGCCTATAATATAAAATATTACAGAAAAAAATGTTTTTTGTAAATTTGGGGAAAATTTGGGAAATGTGCTTGCGGGGAAAAGTTGCAATATGGAAATAAAGAGAAGAATTAAGAGAAGAAAATTTATGAAGAATATTTAAGAAGAAAGTTTAAATCTTTTGGGGAAAAAATGAAATTGTGTTATTTTTTCACATAACTTAACATAATATTATATAACTTTATTCGCGTTTTTTTGTGTATCTCTTTCACTTTAGTCTCGTCAAAAGACTGCTGGTTGTTCCAGTTTTGCTTCTGTAAAGTCCAAATTTGTCAAGAATAAGGTCATATCAGGAGGAACAAACAATATCAGGTTTAAATATTTAAAAAATACCTTATTTCTTATTGTTATCTTATGAAAATCAAAGATGCCATATTTTGAAAATTTGCTGACAAAAAGCTGTCATTACCCAAGAAGAAAGTCAAAATATTACGGGAAAAAAGTTGTATTCGGATGAGGAAGAAAAGCAGAGTGAACTTAAAAGAATGTCATTTTAGTGGCATCAAGTAGAAATATCTTGAAAAAGTGCTTTTTGAGGTCGTATTATTATGAGAAATGAAAAACAACATAAAGAAAAAGCTGTAACATTACGGGTACAAAGTCCAAATACTAGGAGATGATTCAGGAAGAGCGAAGTTGATGTGACTTCATATGGTATGAAGGTGTGTGGCCCTCGCGGAGGGGAAAAGGTTAGGACACCCGTGCTGGGAGGCAAAGGTGAAGTGGCAGGTTGGCTTTAGTGTGTGTGTGTGTGTGTGGCAGCGCATGAATAGCTTTATTGAGCAGGTAGAAGGAATGTGGTGAGTCAGTGAGAGGCTCTGATTGTCCAGGAAGCCCAAGAGCGTAGGAGGTCCTTCACGGTGCTCTCGTATTTCCAACGCCACCTTAGCTTTTTTTTTTTCTCTATAGGTATCCAGCGAGGGAGGGGGGCGAGCTTACATTTCTCTTGGTAGTCGATCCAGGAGGCGTTCTTCTCCGTCCACGTTTGGTTCATTTCCTCCCAACAGACGGCACCGGCAGGGCAGCTCTCCACCGTCGCATTCCAGAAAGTCTTCATGATCAAAGGCGGGCAGAGGTCACGTGATTTCCATCAGCAGTCTGCCTTGCACAGATTTTGTTTAATACTTCTTACCGTGTTGGTCTTTTTCTTGCACCATATTTTGATCAGACTCTTATTTCTGGCTGCCGGGTCCCCGGTGGCGATGTCGGTAATGACAGATTTGTCCAGCTAAGGAACAAGTCGGCGTTACATGCACCGTCATTGTTGGGATCCTATGCACTTCACAACTACTGCTAATCATTTCTCTTTGGCAGGAGCCAATCAGCAGCTAGAAGGAAAAGGTCATCACTCAACAGAACCGTCGGTCTCACAGTGTCATCTTACAAAGAACGCTAAACTCATCACACAGAAAGTTTAGGATAAAAACAGCTCCCCATCAGGCACTGTTTCCCAGCAAAGCAGTTCATTCAGCTGCTAAATATGCTTTTTAGCCCCGTTACATTCATCTTTACACTCCTATTACCCAATATAGTATATATATATATATATATATAAGAGAAAATAAGACATACAAAACATAAACATTTGCCCTCTAGACATGAAATAAGACTCCTATATCACCTTTACTCTCCAATTACTATTAGAATAAGGCATAGAGAAACTCTTCTAAATATGCTTTTTAACATAATTAAATCCCTCTGGGTGTGAAATAACACCCCTATAGTCACCCTTTCACTCCTATTACCCAATATAGTAGACATAATAAGAGAAAATAAGACATAGACAGCCTGTTTACCGCCGTTTAAATATGCTGTTCAACATAATTAGATCCCACTGGACATGAAATAACACCCCTAAAGTCACCGCTACACTTCCTATTGTCTAATACAATACACATAATAAGAGGCAATAACACATGGAAAACCTGTTTATCGCCTTCTAAACACTTTTTATTATTATTAGAGCACTCTAGACATAAAATAAAACCCCTATAGTCACTTTATACTGCCATTACCCAAAATAGTAAGTAGATATAATAAGATCAAATAAGACATATAAGACATAGAAAACCTCTTTACCACCTTCTAAATACGCGTTTAAACATTATTAGAGGGTATTCACCTGAATGATGGCGCTCGTGAGGGGGTCAGTGATGACTTTGAGTAGGTCGGGGGCGTTCTCTCCAGTCTGGATGTGGAAGGACTCGATGATGAGGAGGGTGAGCTTGTACAGGACCCCTGTGGCCACCTCCAGGGGCAGCAGAACCAGTACAGACAGCCAGTTGAAGAAGTCGTGGACGGTGGCGCCGGCAAAGGCCCTGCGGGTGACAAAGGTCATCTCGCGCAGCGAATGGCGTTTTGCTTGGTTGTTTTTTACCTGCGGAACTCGTTCCGGTCGCCTGCCTGCATAATGGCCACGATGGTGTTGGTGACGGACGTTCCGATGTTGGCGCCCATGATGATGGGCACTGCCGACTGGACCTGCAGCACTACCGACACGGGGCAGCGTGAGCCTTCGGACAAGTGTTCTTTCACCTTTTCAATTATTGACACAATTTGCAGCAGAAGAGGGAAAAGTGCGGTCCGGGGGCCATTTTTGGCCCACCGGTGTTTTGTTATCGGCTCACGGCACAAACCAAAAAATTATTTATCAAGAAATGTACAAAAAAAAGACAGAGGAAATGAAAACATCCGCAATCATTTTACAAGAATAAATTCAAGTTAGGAAAAACTTTTAATTTTAAATGTTTTTTCTTTCATATTTCAGCTTTATGCTACTAAAATTTTTTTTTTCTTCCTAATATAAGTTTATTCTCATAAAATTGCAAATTTTTTCTCTTAATATTTTGACTTTCTATTCTAGTTTTTACTTTCTGCTGTGATTAAAATAATTTTTGTTCTCCGAATTTACTTCTAGTAATTATAACCCATAATATTTTGACTTTACCAAGTAACATAACTTTTCATCCAACCTAATCGTCCAAAAATGGAAACTTCATTTGTTGTTGTTTATGCTTCACAATATTACAGCTTTTTTAAAAAAAAGTAAACTGTATGCTGCTAAAATGGTGTTATTTTCTCTCATTACTTAACTACTTACTTAGTTATTACTTACTCATTAGTCACTCCTTACTTACTACATTATTCTCAAGAAATTAGAACTTTTGACTTTACTCTTGTAAAATTCTTGCAGATTTTTCCATGTTTACTGTTTTTTGTCCTGTTTTCTTGTTGAGCGATGTTTTGGGGCATTTATCACTTACACCCGGAGGAGACCATGCTGACCACGATGGACGAGGACGTGCTGGAGCTTTGCACCAGCACTGTGACCAGGACTCCGATCACCAGGCCGGCCACAGGGTTGGACAAGATCACGTTGTCCTTAAAGATGTCCCCCGCGGCTTTGCCTGCGCACACCCGACAAAACGGTCTCAACAAACAACACGGCGCTGATCAGGAGGACCGCTCCAACATCTCACCTCCCACTAGCTGGAAGGCCGAGCTGAGGACATCCAGCGAGCAGATGAACAAGTAGAGAAGTCCCAGCAACAGCGCTAGCTTCACCACGGCCGTCCCCACGCGCAGGATCTTGCCTTTGGTGTCCAGTTCTGCAAGAAGAAACACCGACCTTCACCACCACAACGTGGAACCTCCGCCGTCCACACGACCGAGCTCTCACCCGACCACCGGACCCCTGTGTCTTTCAGCTCCGGCAGGTCCCAGGGATCCTCCTGAGCCGGATCTTCGTTGACCAGGTCCACGGTAGAGAAGGACGGCATGATGCCTGCATCCTTCACTTCCTCGCGTTTGTCTTCTGCAGGATGAGACAGGAAGTAACCTTCTAGAAAGGAAACAATACGGACAGAAAAGGGGAGAACGTACCAAAGCCGGGGGAAGAGTCCGTGCCCACTTCTGGTCTGGGACCCATGACCAAATCTGGGGGCGGAAAAGTCCACAAAGTTGGTTTGGGTTAGTCTTGGGTAGGATTGTGAAGGATAGAGCGATGCCAGCCGACATGCGGTTGTGTTGGTACCAGCCTCCTGTTTGGATAAGAATCAGCCGTAAATCCTTACGTGGGCGGCTCGTACTACGGAAGTGGATGCTGCATTGACAGTCCTACTCATTTCTAGTGTCCTCGGTATGCAGCATTAGCAGCGCTAGCATCAGCAGCGCTAACATTAGCAGCGCTTGCATCAGCAGTGGTGCGTTCAAGTGCCGTCAAACAGTGGGACCAATCCCTGCTCGCCTTAAATGTGCAAAAACCGTGGGATTTCTATCTGTGTATTATTTTTGGAAGAAAATAATGACGTAGTTAGTTGCGACTTGAAAACACTGTAAGATTGAATTTTACACAATTGGCCTCTTTACTTCAGAAGGTAAGATTCACTTTTAACTGATGAACGGTATCGTTTGTACACGGTACTTAATCGATGCGTATCAAAATCATCCTTTTTTTGTGTCAAAGGCAGCGCCCCTCAATAGGCAGCAGAGGGCGTTGCTTTACCACTTTTTTTATACAGTACGTTGACGCCCCTTCCTGTTAGACCTCTACGAACAAAACAAGCCATCTCTCTGCTACTAAAATGACGTCATATTTCATTCAAATATTATGTGTTTATTCTCACAAAATTGTTACTTTTTTCTCATCAGAATACAACTTTTTTCTCTTAATATTTGGATTTTATTCTCATACGTTTCCAGCTGTTTTTTTACATTTCTGCTGCCATTTTTGTCCCGACTATTTTGACTTTCTTCTCATAATTATGGCTTTATTCCCATAATATTGTGAATTTATTCTCCCAAGTTTCCAAAAGTGACGACTTTGTTAAAAGTCTTTGTTAATGAAAAATAAAATTGTTAATATTTCAACTTATCCTCATAACATGACGACATTTTGCTCATAAAATTACTTTTCTTGTTCGATTTTCCCCCCTAATTCATGAAAAGTGACTGCTGATCTTTCCATTTTTTGTACTTTTCTTGTGAAATAATACTTTTAGAATGTGCTGCGGCCTGCAAACGGCCCCGAAGCCGCACTTTGGACGTCCCAGCTTTATGACAACTCGGTACGCTTTTCTGACGGCGTAAAAACAAATACACAAAGCGCCGAAGAAAAGTCATTTTCTGTGCTAACTGAGCAGGAAAAAAGCTCCAAATGTCAAATCAGGGCAAATTATTCGAAAACACACACACATATTTTTGGGTCAGATTCTTTCTCTACGGTCAAACTTTCAGATACTGGAGCTGATTTTTATTTGACATGAGAGTAGGTGGAAAATTGCATTGAATGAAAATTCATCATGTTTTGGAGTCTCCTTCACCACTCGGGACAAAATTCAAAGTACCGAAAATCACAAATTATTTTCATAATTTCATAATTTTGCTTTTTGCACCTCAGCTCACACGAAATAAAAATGCATAATGTTTCATAAATCCGCTCGTTAAAATACTGTCTTTTAAAATTCATAAAAATTCAGAAGGAAAAAAAATCACAAAACCAAAAAATTAACATTTGTTAAAATACTTTTTTTGAAATTCGCTTGATGAAAATTCAGACTAAAAAAGCAATTTCACATTATTAAAATGAATCAGTTCATTTAGCTGGAAATGTCAGATTTTTGTTTTAATTCAGCTCATAAAAAATCAGTTATAAGAAATTCATCTGAAAAATATTCTTAAAAAATCAGTTTGTAAAAAAAAAAAATCTCAATTTTTCTGATGTTTTCAAACTTTCAGGCACACACATTTTTTGTAAGTTCCTCGCTGCTTTGCTTGGATGCTGAATGTATGTAAATGATTTTTTTAATGTTCCAGTTTGAAAGATTTGAAAGGAAAATGCATTCAGCTTATGAAGATACAGACTTACAAATGTGACGTTCAAATGTTCAAAAATGAGCAAATGAGTGGTTTGCCAGCCAATCAGGCATGCGATGCATGGTCACATGACAGGCGGTCTCTATGCCAGTTTTGAAACTTTTTTTTTTTTACACTGAATTTTAAAACGCTCACCTTCCGGCAAACTTTCAGCGTAATTTGACAAGACAAAAACATCTGAAGTGCACCAAAATAAAAAGAAAATGTGAAATTTGCAGGTAGAAAACGGAGACGGGTGAATAAAACTCACCTGAGCGGCAGCAGCGTGAGAATGGAATCTGTTCCCTCTTCCAACGGCAGCACCCGTGCCGGTGCTCGGGAGTGGGGGAGGGGCCCGCGTATGTGCGTCCCGGCTTAGCAGGTGGTCTCGCACGCCTGTACCTGTACCTGTACCTGTACCTGTACTTGCACGCTTCACCGGGCACCCTTGTTGCAGGGAGGGCGGGCCGTCGGCCGCTCTTAAAGTTGCGTCGGGAGCGCGCACCCGCGGCCTGCTGAGATCAAAGGTGGCGCGCACTCGTGCTCAGCCAGCGGCCGGGTGCACGCTTGCGTGCGGTCACGTGACCGTGCAGCTAGTCAAACTTGCATTTGACACCTTTCACGGACTTTTAGGGCAGTTCCAACATGCTGCCCCCTAGTGGTGCTTCGTGGAACTCCACTCTTGCTTTCACGAAGCTAAACAACAAATATTCCTTCAGGGACGCTAACCTACGCGTTTTCGCGGTTTTTTTGCGAGCTTTGTAAGCTTATGACGGTGTTTGTATGGATTCAGGGAGGCTAACGTCCGTGTTTTTGTCGTTATTGAAGAGAATTGTATTGTTTCGTGAAGCTAACGTCCGTGTTTTTGTCACTAAAGAGAATTTAGCGTCTCCACGGAGGCGAATAGTGTTTTTTTTGGTGTTTTCAAGGATTCGGGGAAGCTACCGTCCGTGCATTGCAAAGCACATGACTTACAGCACAAGGTTCTGGTGGCCTTAGGTGCCGGAGGGAGGTGTGCTTGGCTGCAAGTGTCGCTTACGCTAAGCACTGCTCTGCATCATTAGTTTTATGGCGTGTCGTAGTTGCAGAGGCGGCAACAACAACAACAACAACCGCTCAACGGCACGAATGGAAGTTAATGATTGAGCAGCCTGCGGTTCCTCGCCATAAAAATCGCTGCAGATGTAATCTTTCACTGATAAAAAACATAAACGGAGGGGTCAACAGGTTGATGGGAAAATAATCAACTTTTAAAGGCTCGTTTAGGAGTTGTGGTTTGGAGATGCGGGAATGTTCCGCCTCACTCTCATGTGCTAAGAAGTTGTGTTTTTGCACGCTTGTCACACTTCGGAACATGAAAGAAATGCAAACGTTTGTCAGCGACAACACAGCTCAACACAAAAGGCGCGTTTTAAGCGAAACTTTGTATTATTTCAAACAAATCCCAAAAGGTGATTACATAACATAACTGCGATGAATTGAGATCAATCAGTGTGAAAAAGGTTGTAAAGTCATTTCTAAAGTTTTGGGACTCCAGCCAACCATAATGAGAGCCATTATCCACACATGGCCAAAACATGGGACAGTGGTGAACCTTCCCAGAAGGGGACCGCCGACCAAAACACCAACCAATTCTGCTGTCTAGCAAAAAAATGATCTCAAGCTGAAAGCAACTTGGGTTGTGCAGCAGGACAATCGTCCAAAACACACCAGCAAGTCCCCCTCTGAATGGCTGAAGAAAAACAATTCTGAATCCTGTTGAGATGCATCACCTTAAAAAGGCGCTTCATGCTAGGAACCCTCCACTGTGACTAAATGACAACAATTCTGCTAAATTCCGCTTGGCAAAGAAGTTCTCCAAAACGCTTGATTGCAGTTGTTGCTGCTGAGGGCGGCCCAAAAACGTCTTAGCTTTGGGCTAAAAACCCTTTTCCACACACGCTAAGCCACGTAGCTTTGCTTTTTCCTCTCTCGTAATAATACAACGTTTCAGTTCAAGTAATGTACAAGTAATGTACAAGTAATGTACAAGTAATGTACAAGTATATACTAATATTTACATTTTATGACGTGACAAACATGCAAAAGATCAGGAAATCAGGAACACTTTTTCCCACCATGTATGTTTGACGAAAACAAGTCGACTTCAGCCTCTGCTGTTACTCTTTCTACTTTTCCCAAAGAGACTTTCATTTCTGTTGTAAATTGAGGAGCTTATTATCCAATAATATGATATGTTTATTTCTCATATTACAGATGCAAAAATCAATATGTCAACCTTACGCCACTAAAACGTTAGTTTTCCTCCCAATGTTAGAAGTTTGCTCTTGTCACACTGAGACTTGATTCTTGTCAAATTAAAGCTGTTGTATTCATTTTTTCAACTTGTTTTCTTTCCATTTTCTTTGTGGAATTATGACTGTATTTCCATAATATTTGAACGTTGTCCTTCTAACATCTTCAAACTTTTTCCCCAACGGAATTTTCCAAAAATGACAACCTGATTTGGTTTTCATAATAATACAAGTCGATTTTTTTTCCATCTCTACGTTACTAAAATTACGTTATTTTTCCTCATAATATTACAAGTTTATTACGACTTTTTTTCTCAATTATTTGACGTCATGCTTGTTCTCGCCCAATTACAAACAGCCGAGGGGCCGCAAACCGGCAGCCATGAAATATTCAAAACAAAATGACAGATTAACAAATGTTTTCACACAAACGCCAGCCTTGAAAAGCCTAATCAATGACTGCAAGTGTGTGAGCGTGTAAGTTATTATCTCATTTCAGCGCAGATAATGGAACGGTGCTCTCAAGCGAGCTGCTCTTCTTCAGCCGCTCGGGTGTCGAACAACGAGATGGTTTATCTTCACGCCATAAAAGCACAGCAGCTATCGCGATATCACGCCCTGCCAATAGCGTGCGTGGAAAGTACACCACACTTTTTCGATCTTGTCTTGCGACCTTGACTGGCAGGGGGTGGAGGTGGCGGGGGTCTACAACGCTTTCCAAGTGGCTTTGATTATTTGGGGGTCGCTGATTCGATGACACCTTTGCTGCCCCCTTCAGGTGACCCGCAGAGGATGGTGACACGTTTGGTTTGACCTTTGGAACGCCGCCCACGTAATCAAACTTTTCCTTTGCCCGTAAAACCATAAAAGTCCGCCTGGATGGGGTGCGTGGAAACCCCTTTTACAAGCGTTTCCTTAAAGCAAAAATTGTTTGACTAAAATAACATCATGAGGAAAAAATATCTCATGAACTTGAAATAATAATGACAGTCGGAATATTATGGAAACAAAAGAAAGGTTTCAATGCAAAGTGCGGCTTGGGGGCCAACTTATTTCTGTAGCCATTGCACATTCTAAAAATAGAATGGAACAAGAAAACTGAAATTGTACAAGAATAAATTTAAATTATTAACAAAAGACAAAGACAAAATGTTGCATTTATGCAAATAATGCTATTAATATTATCAGGAAAACAAAATCGCAGCAAAAACTTGAAATATTCAAGACCAAAGACGATATTTTGAAATCATAAGATTATGAAAAACAAACAAAAAACAATATATTTGGAATTTTTAGAAAATTCGTTGTAATGTCATCATGGGAATAGAGTCAGAATTCCAGCGAGGGAATTGAAATACAGTAGTTGTAAAATCAAAAAACAAAAATCAACAGCAGGAATGGCAAAAGTTGCTGTGATTTTATGAGAATAATGTCCAAATATTGAGAGAAAAATTCAAACAATTTCCAACAATAAAACTGTAATATTGTAGAGAAATATAACTTGATACTTTTTTATTAAGAAAAGCAAACACGAGAAAATAAAGCTGTCGGAAATAAAATCATAATATGTTATAAGAAGAATATATACAAAGATTCTTTAGGGAGAAAGTTTAAAAAAAGAGAACAAAAGAGCAAAGAGTGAAGTTGAACGTAACAATATTTATATATTTTATATTCCAGCAAAGTCACGTCTTTATGAGAATAATGTGGTAATATTATGAGAACAAAAACTCTGTCATTGTAGCAGCATTCATTCATTTTCTATGCCGCTTATCCTCATTAGGGTTGCGGGTATGCTGGAGCCTATCCCAGCTGGCTTTGGGCGAGAGGCGGGGTACACCCTGGACTGGTCGCCAGCCAATCGCAGGGCACATATAGACAAACAAACACTCACACTCACATTCATACCTATGGACAATTCAGAGTTGCCAATTAACCTAACATGCATGTTTTTGGAATGTGGGAGAAAATCGGAGTACCCGGAGAAAACCCACGCACGGGGAAAACATGCAAACTCCACATAGATATGCCCAACGGAGATTCGAACCCTAACTGTGAGGCCAATGTGCTACCCACTCGACCACCGTGCGGCCCATTGTAGCAGCATAGAATTGGAACATTAAAGAAAAATATTGTTTTTTTAAAGTTAATATTATGAGAAACATCATTTTTGAAAAACTAGGTTATAATATTATGGAAATAACGTCATAATATTACGAGAAGAACAGTTGCAAATATGATGTAAAAAGAAATACTTGGAAAATTTAAAAAAAGTCAATATAAAGAGTATATAAGGAGCAAAGAGTGAAGTTGATATGATTTTTCAGCTGTATGACAAATCTGGGATGAAATATGTATCACTTGCTAGCATATTCTAAGCACATTCTTAGTTAGCATATATCGTGTCATTTTTCTTCTATCAATCTGATTCAATCAATTTATCTGTCAATCTACCTGCCTATCTGTGTTGCTGTACAAAATATCAAAGTGACAAAGTAGCTTTTATTGGTTGCATTTTTCACTATGCCGACCTCAAACTTTGGCCGCCCCTGCTTTAAAGGCTAAATGCACCCTGACCTTTAAGTAATGCAAAAGAAGGCGCCATAGCCCTTTCTCGTAGTATCTGCTGCCACCTGCTGGCTGCAGCCTGAACTACAGCATCCAAATTTGTCCAAATAAAAAGAACAACATGGCATATACTGTATCATGTCATTTCTTTTGGAGATTAAGAAACTCTCGTTAAAAAATCGTAATAATATGAAAAAACAACAAAATAGTTAATGAACTTGTAATTTTGCGAAAAAATACGTTGGAGGAAAAAGTTATACTATTATGGAATAAAGTCCAAAATATTATGGTAATAAAGTCAAAACATTACAATTGCAAAATTTCAGAGAAGGAAAAAAAAAGTAATTGTAGTTTTACAAGAACTAAGTCAAAAATACTGTGAAAGTTTCCCCCATGTGGTCCTGGATGGACAACCTTTGGACCGGACCGCCCTGCTCTTTGGCAGGACGTTCGTTGGAGTTGTAGTAGTTCAGGAATCGGCCAGCAGATGGCGACAGAGAAGCATCGTAAGGCTCATGTTGGCCTGGCTTGAGTAGAATAACGGTAGCTGTTACGGTGCCCTATGTGTTTTGTTTTGTACGATAGCATGCTACGTTCTGGTTGCTGGACAAATAAGTACAACGGCACAGTACCCTTTTGGAACCTGGGCGGGGTTCTTTGAAGACAACCAAATCCTGGATATCCTGACTGGCGCTGCTGTAGCACTTCCACTGCCGTAGGTGGCGCTGTGACGCTGCGCAATTGTAAATTTTAATAACAACAAACCTAAATAAGCTAGCTAGAGAGACGAATGTGGACCGTTCTGGTTTTATTGCTTGGCAATACAACCAACATTTTGTTGGCAAAAGACATTTTGATGCGAGTCTATTCATCATTTGTTCTGACCTCGTCAAGCGTCGCGCTGAAACGTCCCATCATGGCGGAAGTGCAGCTAATTGTCGCGAACCAAATGGGCCGCGTTCTAATAGTAGTTTTGAGTTGCCCTCGTCGACTTCGCCTAGGCACTTGGTGTGACGTCATAGCAGGGGCCACTCGAAGGGCCCAGGGAAAGTGGATGTGGGAAGAGCGGGAACGCGACATGGAACGCAGCCGACGGTCCTCGTTGACTCTCGGGCCAAGCAAACACGTTACACCGCTAGTTGGAAGTCCGTATTCTCGTTTAAAAAGTCTTTCTACCATTTCCTTACCATTTCGATACCTTCCAAAGTTGGACTGTTTGTTTCAATTGAATGACGTTTGTTTTATTGTTGTTGTAATTTGCGTCGGTCCCTTCGTTGCACCCACCATTGAGGATGCTGAAACATTTCTCTTTTTTCCCTTTGTTTTTACATCCAAGAATAGGCCCCGCCGCCGAATCTGGACTCAATTCTTCATGCCTAGTTGAGACGTACACTTCTTCTCCTTTTCCCGCCCTGAGATGTTAATATCTCCCCGGGGACGGCAGGGAGCGTCAATAAATTTCCAGCTTTTTATGAGGCAAATCAAAGCAGCATTGCTTCAAGCACAAGAAAAAAGCCCCACTGATAGTCTTCCCCCTGGTGTTTGCACAACACTTCCATGGCTGAGCGTGGGACAATTGTCATTGTTTGTGCTTTTTATGTTCACTCTTCTTTTACACGTTGGTCACAACCAACAACGCTCACAAAAGAAAGACTTAAGGCACATCTGAGCGTCCTTAAAATCCACACTGGCTGTTTTGACATCTTTATTTCCCAATATTAACAGTGCTTAGCTTATTTTTACACTTCATGTGCAAACTGCTTTTTTTCTGTAGTCATGCTATCAAATCAAAGCAGATTTCATTTCATCGGACCAAACTTAAAAAGTTGAAAAAATATTTCATCAAGTATAAAAAAAACACACACCAAATCTTGTGCCAAAATTAAAAAAAGCTAAAACATTTAAATATAATGTTATGCATTCAATAATTAAAAATAATGTTGAGTTAATAATAATATTTTGTTAATCATTATAAAAAATAATGGACCAAACTATCTGGAATATTGTTTGTTAGGTTTTGTGTAAATAAAAAAAAACACACAAAAAAAACAATAAAATAAATACATATACCAAATTTTGCCCTGCGACTGACTGGCGACCAGTCCAGGGTGTACCCCTCCTCTTGCCCAAAGTCTGCTGGGATAGGCTCCAGCATCCCCGCAACCTTAATGAGGATAAGCGGTATAGAAAATGAATGAATGAATGAATGAATATACCAAATTTTGTGTACATTTGTCAAGTTTTTGTGAGCAAGAGTGCAGAAAAAACTCTAAAACCTTTGAAGGAAATAATATATGATAAGACTAATATAAAAAATAATAATAATAAATGAAAAAGCAGCAAATGAAAGTGGCGGCAGTCCAGAGCAGGCGGGGGCGCTAAAGGAGCAAGCGGTCAGCGGGTCTGCATTGGAAGACTGGAGAAGGAAAAGTGAGGTTGGATCAAACGTTTGGAAGAGCTGGGAAAAGTATGAAGTTAACTACATATAAAGATTTCCACGTAGGTGTAGTGGCGGACGGCGTAAATCAGGAAGATGGCGGGACAAAGACGGATGATCTGCCCCCTGGGTTGATGTTCACCGGGAAACGCCGGCAATTAAACCTTCGCAGCATAAATCACGCTTTAGCGCTTCGTGTCGTCAGGTGGACAATACCGGGCCTCCGGTGCCTGCAAGACAGATTGTTATTAATAGCAGCCCTGAAATATTCTTCTTATGAATAAATCATATTGGTGCTCGCTACTCATAGAATAGTGTAAAAAAACTGTTCATTACCTTTTGGGTTTTAACTAAGCAACCAGGTGAAGGCCCGGAGACCCCCAAGCCAAAGCAAAGCGGCCTGCTCTGCCTTCCTTTCGGCTTGTCCCTGCTTAATCCTTCCAGGGGTCGCCACAGCGAATGGATTTTCTTCAGTTTGAGTCGCATGTTTTGATTTGGCCGAAGTGTTACTTCCCGACACAACCCTCGGTATGAGGGACATGATCTTCTCGGACCGTTATTAGGAAAGAACTGTAAATGTACTGTGTTGCTGTTGGGCCTAAATCACGGTCGGTCCATCATTGCCTCGGTTTACGACTTCAAAAATATTTTTTCATTAATATTTCAAAAATCCATCATTTTCAATTTTTGACTTTATTCCCATCATATTAACTTTTCAAACCTAAACCCTTCCAAAACTGAGAACTTTATTTAGCTTTTTCCCATAATATTATTACACATAATATGAATACACATAATAATAATATTCTGTATGTTTGGTCTAGAGAGTGCTGCTGAGGAAAAGACAGGAGGCAGAGCTGGAGGTAGCAGAGATGAAGATGCTGAGGTTCTCTTTGGGTGTGACCAGGATGGACAGGATCAGAAAAGAGTACATCAGTCTCCTCACAGTCAGGAGATCTTGGTTGGAATCTCTGTTGGGGATCTCTGGAGTTTGCATGTTTCCCCCCACAGTCCAAAAACATGCACGTGAGGTTGACTGGCGACTCTAAATAGTCCACAGGTATGAATGTGAGTGTGAATGATTGTTTGTCTGCCCTGCCAGTCCAGGGTGTACCCCGCCTCTCGCCTGAAGCCAGCTGGGATAGGCTCCAGCATCCCTGCGGCGTAGAAAATGGATGGATAATATTACAAGTTTATTCTCAGATTATTGCTACTTTTTTCTTGTTAGATTACAACTTTTTTGACTTTATTTTTATACAATTACTTGTGTTTTTTTTTAATTATCCAACTACTTCTAGTTTCTTATCGTAAATTTGGAAACAAATAATTGGTTGTTTTGTAAAAACCATCTAATTTTAATATTTTTATTCTACTAAAACTTTTTCTCAAACGACGTTATTTTCATAAAATACTAACTTTTTGTGAACTTTTTTCTTTTATAATTTTGACATTCATTCTTGCAAAATTACTGCAGATTTTTCCATTTTTGATTTATGTGTGGAATGTGTGGCGGGCAGGAAATGCCCCCCGGGCTGCGCTTTGGACACCCCTGAACTAGTAGAAGAAACCATTTGAGTAGAAATTGACACCAAGTGTTGACCCGACTGGAGATGGAAGCAGCCATCAGGTTGGGAGATGAGCACTCTCCGAGCTGAGCCGAGCCGGCCAGCACAGAATAAGCAGAATCTTCCTTGCAATATTAAATGTCAAATGAATTTCCACCAATAGAGGGCGGTGTTGAGCTTGTCCATTCATTTTCAGTGGAAAATTAATATTTTAGCCAATGTCCTCATGTGTAAATGCAAATTCTGTACAGATTTAGGGACCTATATAGGAGAGCATTTTGAATCAAATGAACAACATGTACGGTCAGATTCTGCGGAAAACATGTGGTCAGTATTTGTTTTTACTTCAACGTCCATGCTTTTTGCTGCTACTACATCCAGGCTGTTCACACGTGCAGTCAAATTCTGCATGAGAATCTCGTCCAGGTTCCTAACTCATGCTGTCAGATTCTGCAAGAAAAATATGATACTTCCTGTCTGTATGCAAATAAAGTACCCATATGCTTTTACCTCGACACCTTCAGTTTTTGCTGCTACTTGATCCAAGTTTTTCACTTGTGCAGTCAGATTCTGCAGGATAACCTGGTCCGAGAGGACATGTTCTGGATGATAGACAACCGGTTTATTGACCCAAAGAACTATCCATGTGTGTTTTACCTTCTTGTCCTCCTCCAGCTCATTGACTGGTGCAGTTAGTGTCTGCAGAAGGACATGCTGATTGAGCAAAATACTTTTTGTCCATAATCAGTAACCATGTGTGTTTTTACTTCAACTTTATTGTTGTTTACTGCTTCTGCGATGTCCAGCCTGTTCGCACGTTTCTTCAGACTCTGCAGGAGGACATGTTCTGGGTAATACTTCTTATCCATGGAACACAAATAAAGTGTCCACGTGCATTTGTACCTCATCGTTCTTCTCCAGCGTGTACACAAGCGCAGTCAGAATCTGCAGGCGGAGATGAATGTGTGGTAATACCGGTTTTAGGTATGCAAATAAAGTGTCCATGTTTTACCTCAACTATATTGTTGTTTACTCCTTCTGGTGCGTCCAGTTTGTTCACATGTTCTTTCAAAGTCCGCAGTACATGTTTTTGGCAACCCTATCCAGGTATGCAAATAACATGTCCAGGTGTGTGTTTACTTCTTCATTTTTCTCCAGCTTGTCCGCACGCTCAGTCAGATTCTGCAGGAGGACATGTTGGGTGGTCTAATACAAGTTTATGCAAATTAAATGTCCACATGTATCTTACCTTATCATCTTTCTTCAGCATGTCCAACACACTTTCTCCCAGATTCTGCAAGAGACTTATACTTGTACTTACTCTAGCACTTCCTGTCCATGCAAGCAAATAAAGTGTCTTGTGTTTTACCTTATCATCTCTCTCCAGCTTGTCCACTTGCTTTTGCAGATCCTTTAGCAAAATATATTGTGTGGGTCACTGTACACTAGTACTTCCTTTCTATATGTGTACATTATGTATTAGCGTGTCTTTACCTAAACTTGGTTGTTGTTTACTGCTTCTGCGGTGTCCGCAAAGATGTTTTGCACACCAGAGTGATACCCAGCGCAGAATGTTACACAGACCACCGTCTTGTGTGGTGCAAGCTCAACCTCCACTTCAAGCCCAAGCCGAAACTAGGAGGTCCCCTTAGGAGATTCAGATTCCCTCACGGATCCTTGTCCTGAAACGCTCTGGGCCCACTTTAAAACCATCATCATACACTCCTGTGAAGCAGTTTTAGGGTTCTCCACAAAGAGGAACCAGGACTGGTTCGACAAAAATGACAAAAAAATCCAACAACTGCTGGCAAAGAGGAGATCTGCACACCAGGTTCACCTTGCAGAAGCATTGTGCCCTGTGAAGAAAACTGCCTTCCCTTCTGCATGCAGCAACCTTCAGCCCAAGCTACGTATCATCCAGAATGAGTGGTGGGCCATCCTTGCCAAGAAAACCCAGCTTTGCGCCGACACTGGTGACTACAGGGGATTTTATGACACTTTAAAGGTAGTCTACGGCCCCTCGCATCAAGTGGTTAGTCCCCTGCGCAGTACGGCTGGCCAGGCACTCCTCACAGATTAGGCGTCCATCCTGAACCACTGGGCAGAACATTTCCAGACCTTCTTCAGTGCCGACCCCTCTGTCGACGAATCCTCGATCCAGCAGATTCCTCACAAGCCTGTGATTGATGAGCTGAACGAAGCGCAGACCCTCGACAAGGTCATCAAAGCCATAAACCAGCTGAAGTGTGGCAAGGCTGCAGGCATCGATGGCATCCCACCTCTTTCTATGCTGCTGGGAAAAGGGAAAGCTACCTCAAGACGTCCGAGACGCTGTTATCATCACCCTGTACAAGAACAAAGGGGAAAAGTTTGACTGCTCAAACTACCGGGGTATAACTCCCCATAACTCTCTCCATCGCGGGAAAAATCCTACCAAGAGTTCTCCTCAAAAGACTGGTACCTGCCGTGGCAAAACTATGCTGTGAACAAAACAAGGGTCTATACATCACCTTCATAGATCTGACAAAAGCTTCTGAAACTGTGAGCAGAAAATGCCTGTGGCAGATCCTGGAGCATCTTGGCTGTCCCTCAAAGTTCCTCAGCATGGTGATGCAGTTCCATGAACATCAGCGTGGCCAGGTCAGAAACAGCAACAACCTCGCGGAACCTTTCCCGATCATCAACGGGGTGAAGCAAGGCTGCGTCCTTGCACCAAGTCTCTTCGCTATCTTCCTCAGGATGATGCTTCAATGGGCCGCGGATGACCTTGGTGATGAAGATGGCATCTACATTTAATACCGCACTGATGGTAGCCTGTTCAACTTACAACGCCTACAAGCCCACACCAAGACCCTAGACCAACTGATTCGGGAGTTACTCTTTGCTGATGATGACGCCCTCGTAACCCACACAGAGACTGCCCTACAACGTGAAACATTTTGCTTCGCAGAGGCATCGCAGGTCTTCTCGAAGTCAGTCTGAAGAAGACGTAAGTTCTCCACCATCCACCCCTCAGGAAGCGTACTGTCCATCCCACATTACAATTGGTGAGACAGAACTGAAGGCAGTCCAACTGTTCACCTACCTGGGATGCATTATTTCCTCTGATGTAAGAATTGAGAAAGAGGTGGACAACAGACTGGCAAAGGCAAGCTGTGCTTTCAGCAGACTCCACAGTCGTGTCTAGAACAACAAACACCTGAAGAAAGCCACAAAGATCAGCGTGTATAGAGCCGTGGTACTAACCACCCTCCTTTACGGCACCGAATCATGGGTTACGTACAGACACCACCTACGACTCCTGGAATGTTTCCACCAACGGTGTCTCTGTTCCATTCTTAACATTCAGTGGAGTGACTACAAACACTGAAGTACTTCAACAAGCGGGGATCACCAGCGTCAAGGCCATGCTGAGTTTCATGCTGAAACGCAGCTACTCTGGCCAAGGCACGTCTCCAGAATGGAGGACTAGCGTCTACCCAAGATCATCCTCTATGGGGAACTCTCCACTGGGCACCGTGACAGAGGAGGACCAAAGAAGAGGTACAAAGACTATCTGAAAAAAAACCTGTCTACCTGCGACATCGACCATCGACAGTGGTCAGTCCTAGGCGCTGACCGAGTGGCCTGGCGACACGCTGTCCACCAATCAGTTTCCTCCTTTGAAAGTGGCCGAAGGGCTACCATCGAAGAGAAGCGCAATACGAGAAAGAACCTTGTAGTCACAGCACCAACTCCAGATTCATCAGTCCCCTGCCCCCGCTGTGGCCGAGTGTGCCCGCCACAAATCGGCCTCGTCAGCCGCCAGGGTGCCTGTGCCAGATGAGGTCAATGCCCTTAAAATCTTTGTTCGCGAAGCCTAGCCAAGATTTGTGTGTTCTTCACAGCATCCATGATGACCGTTGCTTTGACATCCAGGTTGTCCACATCTGTTGCCAGATTCTGCAGGAGGACATAATTGTAACTAGATTTGTGGGATTTGTCACGAGTGCAACTAAAATGCTGTGTTTTCTCGGAAAAGTAAACAATCCCATACTCAAAATGTCACAATAGTAAACATTTCAGACACTCTGTAAGTAACAAAGGTGCACAGCAAAAAAGTTAACATACTTGCTCACCTGTTGGGTTGGCTGGTCAAGTTTTGCGCCTTTCTTGTATCCAAAGACATTCCAACCTTTTTGCTGATGTGTTGAAAACCTTGCGGTGGATAAAGTGTACCTGATACCTTTTACATCTACTCGCGTCATCTGTTATGGCAAGCCATACAGCTGCGCGACAATTCTTTCACCTAGGCTCTCGTGATTTTTAAAAGACAATCTTAACCGAGGCTATCCTCAAGGCTCTGGATGTTGGGGGACTCTCTTGGTTGACACGTCTCTACAACATTGCATGGAAGTCAGAGGAACAGTACCTCTGGACTGGCAGACCGGGGTGGCGGTCCCCATTTTTAAAAAGGGTGACCGGAGGGTGTGTTCCAACTATAGGGGGATCACACTCCTCAGCCTTCCTGGGAAAGTCTACTCCAGGGTGCTGACTGCTCACTGATTCTGTTCATAATCTTCATGGACAGAATTTCTAGGCGCAGTCAAGGTGTTGAGGGAGTCCAGCTTGGTGAGCTTAGGATCTCGTCTCTGCTATTTGCAGACGATGTGGTCCTTATGGCCTCATCAGGCTGTGACCTTCAGCGTTTACTGGAGCGGTTTGCAGCTGAGTGTAAAGCTTCTGGGATGAGACTCAGCACCTCCAAATCCGAGGCCATGGTTCTCAGTCGGAAACGGGTGGACTGTACCCTCTGGGGTTGGGTGTGAGGTCTTGTCTCAGGTGGAGGAGTTCAAGTATCTCGGGTTCTTGTTCACGAGTGAGGGACGGTTGGAGCGTGAGATCGACAGACGGATCGGTGCAGGTTCCGCAGTTATGCGGTCGCTGTACCGGACCGTCGTGGTGAAGAGAGAGCTGAGCCGGAAGGCAAAGCTCTCTGTTTACCGATCGATCTACGTTCGCACCCTCACCTATGGTCATGAGTTTTGGGTCATGACCGAAAGAAGAAGATTGCGAATACAAGCGGCGGAAATGAGTTTCCTGCATAGGGTGGCTGGACTCACCCTAAGAGATAGGGTGAGGAGCTCGGCCATCCGGGAGGAGCTCAGAGTAGAGTTGCTGCTCCTTCACATCGAGAGGAGCCAGTTGAGGTGGCTCGGGCATCTAGTCCGGATGCCTCCCGGGCGCCTCCCTGGTGAGGTGTTTCGGGCATGCCCAGCCGGGAGAAGGCCCCGGGGAAGACCTAGGACACGCTGAAGGGACTATGTCTCACAGCTGGCCTGGGAACGCCTTGGTGTCCACCCGGTGGAGCTGGAAGAGGTCGTCGGAGACCGGGAAATCTGGACTTCCCTACTGAGACTGCTGCCCCCGTGACCCGGACCCGGATAAGCGGAAGAAAATGGAATGGAATGGAATCTCAACCGATTGCTTCTCTTGCAATACATGGTGCTCCACAATAAATACATCTAAAGATGTAGTCATGATTTGACGACACAGGAGGCTGCTCTTGGCACAGCCAAATTGTTCGCCTGTCAAACAGAATATCGTGTCCATGTTTGTTTTTACCTGGGTGGATAACGCTCCAACACTTCCTGCCCATGTATGCAAACAAAGTTTTTACCTTTTTCTTTACTTTTTTCCTCCTACATATCCTCAACACGGGTAGACAAAAAAAATACCTGTGCGTACCTCAATTTGATTGTTGTTTGCCATGCGTTTTTACCATCATATTCTTCAGGAGGACGAGTTCTGGGTCTCAAACTGACACTCAAGCAAGTAAAAGTCTCTAATGACTTAAGTCAGAAAAATGAAACACAAAAAAGACAGCACAACATGTAACAGGTAAGTAAACAAACCTTATCCAGGCATTCTGTCACTTTTCGGTAAACATGTCACTACCATACTAAACTATTTTTCATATCCTTCTACTCTATAGCGTTTATCTACTTGAGAGACATGAGATGCTTTACTGTTTGTCTGACACCTAAACTAAAATCCTGTCTACACTTATGTTGCAGCTGCACGGTGACCTAGTGGTTAGCATGTTGGCCACACTGTCATATCCACGTCAGGTTAATTGCTGACTCAAAATTGTCCATAGATATGAATTTGAAAGTTGTCTATACAGCAAGTACTCTGTGATTGGCTAGTGACCAGCAATGCAAGGCATGTTGTGTAGGTAATTCTGTGTGTTTGCAAGTGTCCATGTGTGTTTTTACCTTTTTGTCCTTGTGCAGCATGTCCAGACAAGCAATCAGATTCTGTAGGAGGGCATGCTGTGTGGGTCATCCCGTGTGTTTGCAAATAAACTACTGTGTGTTTACCTTCTCTTCCTCATCCAACTTGTCCACACATGCAGTCGGATTCTGCAGCAGGACATGTTGTATGGGTGATTAATTCTGGTTTGCAAATAAGTGTCCGTGTGTTTTTAGCTTTTCGTCCTTCTGCAGCTTGCCCACACGTGCAGTCAGATTCTGCAGAAGGACATGTGTGGGCCATTAATCCTGTGTGTTTGCAAATAGGTGTCCATTTGTGTTTTTACCTTCTCGTCCTTTTCCATCTTACACATACGTGAAGTCAGATTCTGCAGGAAGGCATGTTGTGTAGGTGATTCATCCAGGGTGTTTGCAAATAAGTGCCCATGTGTGTTTTTACCTTTTCCAGCTTGCCCACACATGAGGTCAGATTCTGCAGAAGCACATGCTGTGTGGGTGATTAATCCTTGTTTGCAAATAAGTGTCCATGTGTGTTTTTACCTTCTCGTCCTTTTCCAGCTCACCCTCATGTGCAGTCAGATTCTGTAAAAGGACATGTGTGGGTGAAAGTGGTTCCCCAACGTTTTACCTTTGCATACACTGTAGACGTTTGACCTGAAGCCATGTACTCCTGCTCCTGCTCATTTAAAAAATCAACTTTGAACCTAACTAACCTCAAATATTGAACATTAATTGCTTAATTGCTTACATTTACAGTAATTATGTAAGTAGGTCAACAATGTTGTATTTTGCGTGGTCTTTTTTTCACATCTTTTATTCCAGTCTGATGTTAACATCCTTCCAAATGAATGGCTTGAATTTGAGCTTCACCTTTTTTGTTCCCTCATGATAGCTATAGTTTCAAAGGATAGTTCCGATTTTTTTACATGAAGTTGTATGACATCCACAGCAGCAGTGCAGTGCATCAACAGTGACTTACTTTCGTCCTGTAAAACCAAGTAGTGATTGGTTTTTGGTGTTGAGTAAAAAAGTTCAGGCTGGTTGGTGGGGTCTTGGAAGTAAAGCTGTTTGCCTCTCAAAAGTCTTATAAAGAGTGATTCGTTTTTATCACAAAATAGTTTTCCACAAAAAAGTCAGACCTCACAATTGACGGGTGTTATTTTCTCTCCATTTGTATCTCCATTTGTGCTGGTGCTTCTTCAGTGCTGTGTATGTTTTCCACTGTGTTTACATGCCCGGATGATGACCGCTGCGACGCTAGAGAGTTCAAGTGGGAGCTAGGCTGGAGGATTATGCTAAATTCATATAAGAGGGACCAGAAAAGCAAAAAAGACAGAAAAAACGCCATCCCAGCTTATTAAAGATCTGACCAGGAAAAGGCAACCAAGACATACAACCATCAAAAATGACAGAGAAGTTCTACAAACACAAGCAGAGGTACTTGAACAATGGGAGTCTGTACATGGACAGAGGGCATGATCAAGACAGAGATGAACGGTAGGAAAGAGGAATTAAAAAGTATTGCAGTCCAAACCAATGGTATCTGTGGTGAGGCAATACAGTACAAGCGGGTGGTGAGGAACTTGACGAGGAACTTACCTGGCTGCTTAAGAAGATACAGCAAGAGAAGTCACCAGTGGTTGAAATCCATTGTAGTGGTGCTGCCAAACAAGGGACCTCCTTGCACCTTCTGTCCCTGCTTCAGCAGTGCGGTTTTAAATGTCCTGTTGGTGAATTGAACAATGATGACGGGTGTGGTGTTGTTCCTGCAAGTATCGATGGTGTTGATATCGACGTCCACTTCCTTTAAAGGGAGAAAAGTTGAAGCGACATCCTCTTCTGGTCCGTCTTTATTCCCGACTGCTCTGGCATGCTACCTGGGTTTAATCCGAAGCCCCGTCAAATGCAGTGACGAGTCGTGCTGTGGAGAAAATAAATCAGTTGTGAGGTCTGATTTATTCCTGATGCAAATCTTATACTCTTTTGAACGCATATTGTTTCAGAATGTTCTACTTAAGAGACCCCACCAACTAGCTGGAATTGCTCCCCTCAACACTTGAGGCCGACCAGAACTCAGCCCACAAAGTCACAGCTGACGTGCTACACTGATGATGGGGATGTCATACTACTTCCAAAATATGTAAAACAAATCTATGCGTTTAGGTCTGCATATGAAGGATGTTGATTATTATGATGAAGCAGAATGCAAAGTACTCTCGTTTCTGCTCTGTTCTTCTTGTGTTAGACATTAATTGTTTTTTTCACGTACCCCTTATGACAATTGTTGAACCACTGGGGGTATGTGTACCCCACCTTGGGAACCTAGGCACTAGTATTTCATGCCTGTGGATGCAAACAAAATATCCACATGATATCAGCGTTGTTGTATTAGCATATGCCGATCACACAAATATTTTTGGATAACAGCCGATACTGCTTGGTGGCGCAGCATATCGCATCATACTTGGTATCCATGTGTTTTTACCATCATTTTCATCATTCTCCAGCTCGTTTACACTTCCAGTCAGATTCTGCAAGAGGACATGCGATGGGTCATACTACTTTTCAAGTATGCAAATAAAGTATATGTGTTTTTATGTCAACTTTCTTGACGTCTGCTGCTTCTGCTCGGTACATCTCATCCATTGGTGTTGTCACAATCTGCAAGAGTACAATACTGCCGGGTAATACAAAATAAATAAATAAAAAAAACACAAATAAGCGTGGTTACAATACATAAGCATGAAGAATCAAAATTTTAAAAAAAGCATGGAGAACAACACGCAAACCATCTATTTGGAAATGACAACATCAATAGCATCAACAAGGCCAAAGTTCTTTGGGTTGCTGTGGCTTGAGTTGTCACAAAGTACGTCGCCTCTGGGAGAAGAGAGAAGTTACTGGCGCACTGCAGGTATTGTTTTGTCATTTATAAAGCGGTACCTTGGCATAAAACTAACATTTCAATTGCTTTGAACTGCTAGCTAAAATGTATACTAGGAGCTGCTAGCTCCTGGAATAGCCAATGAGAGCTATTTAAGGGGTTAGCTAATGCCATTGACCCTAGCATTATAGCCATCTCAATTATCTTATTTAGCATGCAAACTTTGACATGAACAGCATCAAATTAAAAGCACTAATACAGAACCACTACCCACTTGGAGTTGGTTTTTCAGAGAATTTGTGCGCCAAACATATGCACGTTAGCACTCAAGAAGGTCTTACCTTTATGCATGAAAATGAAATGATAAGGAAAGGAAATACAATCCAGACTTCATCACAGACGGTTTTGTGATTGAGGCCACGGAAGCATAGCCCAGAGCACAGTGTGTGGGACACTGCCCCGAGGCAGACCTAGGACACATTGAAGAGCTTATGTCTCTCTGCTGGCCTGGGAACATTTTGGGGTCCTTCCAGTGGAGCTGGAAGAGGTGGCCAAGACTCGGACTGCTGCCCCCCCATGACCTGGACCTGGATAAGCGCAAAAAATGGAATGGAACATTGGGTAATAAGAGTGTAAAGGTGACTATAGCGTTGTTATTTCATGTCTGGAGCGCTCTAATAATGTTAAAAAAAGCTTATGTAAATGGTTTTCTATGTATTATTTTCTTATTGTGTCTACTATATTGGGTAATAACAGCGTAAAGATGACTATAGGGGTGTTATTTCATGTCTAGAGGGCTCTAGTAATGTTAAAAAGCATATTTAGAAGGTGATTAAGAGGTCTTCAATGTCCTTTATTCTCTTATTATGTCTACTGTATTGGATAATAGGAGTGTAAAGGTGATCACAGGGGTGATACTTCATGTCTATAGGGCTCTAATAATGTTAAAAAGCACATTTAGAAGGTTACATAGATGTGTTCTATGTCTTATTTACTATATGGGGTAATAATTGCTTCGCACTGTCTCTTGTTTTGGCAAGCTGGACTTCCTGCTGGTGGTTGGTTGCAGCTGCTTTGCATGGGTGGAATTGGGCACAGCTGTCTTTTATCCCGATTAGGAAGATTTATAAGCCCATTCATTTCCTTTGTGTTGCTGATTGGTACGGTAACCTAGATCCTCATCTTCCTCGTTGCTGCTGCATAGATTTCCATGTATCTTGGCAGAGCTTTTTTCCTCTGTCGATTTTTGACTATGAATACCTCTGCACCTGTTTTTGTTTAATACATGTCTTTTTATTTTGTACAACACGCTTCTGTCTCTGCATCCCATGGGTCAAGCCATTCTTCAGCACCTCAGAGTCATGACAACAATAGTGTAAAGGTTACTATAGGGGTGTTATTTCATGTCTAGAGGGCTCTAATAATGTTACAAAGCATATTCAGAAGGTGTTTTGTAAGCCTGCGAAACTATGCAAATATTCCATGTATTCATATCGAAATCTACTTTGCGTAAATGGACTTATGGCAGTCGGGTCTGGAAGCTATGAACCACCATGAAAGGAGGGCTTACTGTATGTAAAAATTTTAGAAGCGTAACAAGAACCGAGTGAGAAAGTCAAACTGATATTTTTGCCCAAGGTTAGCGTACCGTCGCAGTCTCACACCCATGCCTTCTTCTGTCCCCTACAAAGATTTCAGGCGCTCAGCGCCACTTTGCGTGGTCGTCTTTGTCCGTCAGTCAAAGAGACGTAACTCGAGCCGCCGCGGGGTTTGACTAACGAGGCGGCTCGTCTCTCTGGTGTTCCTGGCGGGATGGAAGGAGCGTTTCATTGCGGTCTAATTCAAGCCGACAGGCCGTTTTGGGGCCATTAGCCATCAGAACGTTGCCGTTTAGGCCTCATTACGTCCATTTGCTTTTGATGTTTTGGACCGCAAAATTGCGGATCTGTTCGGTTCAATTTGATGTCAAGATAAGCAGATGGCTGGTGCCCAAACATGGCCGCCTTGCACCGTAACACGGCGGGAATCTTGACGCTCTCCATTGGCTGTTTATGGGCTCCTTTTGCGAGACCAAACTGGTTTTCATTTGCCCCAATGAGGTTTCTGAGGGCGGCAGGGGGGCCACGAATCAAAGTTCAGCGTGACACCGCGGGGGGCGTGGGGGTGGAGGGGTCCACCAGCGGACTCGATTACCGGTCTAAATTCAAGTGTCCGGCAGGGGGCCGAGGCGTTGAGGTTTTGTCATCAGAGAGCGGGGGTAATAAAAGCGGCTGTGCTTGTTTGGGTTTGGGTTTCCTTCATCTATCAGCGCCAATTATCAGCTCGGATAGTCCGTCACAACGGGCCCGTCCACTTGAACCCAAACACAAGCAGCTGAGGGTGGAACTCATCCGCCACTGGGGGCAAGACGGGACATCCGAATGTGCTGCACATTCGAAATAGGACCCTAAAAAAGACACAAAACAACATTTGCCACTTTTATCACTTGGATGTACAAAAATGCATCATCAGTCCATTCTTTACAGTATTTTCCGTGAATGTTATCTTTCTATCATGATTTACTCTTGGACTTGTAATCGTTTTATAGTACAAAAATCTGTGCGGGTGAGGAAATCAAGCGCTCGCCGTAACGTCCCCATAGCTCGCTCGTAAACAAACGTTGTAGTTGTAATTCTTTTTATATGATTTGTCACTTTGCCTTTCTCCCACATTTTTACCACAACAAACACTACAATTTTAGGGGGGAAACGTCTCAAATCATGGATTTCTTTATTTGAGCCGTTAGCTGTTTTTATATTTACATTACATGCCTGCAGTTAGCATGTAAAAAACAAATATGTTATTTATTTGTTTATTTTATATAGTTTTTCTATTCTACTGTACTGTTATGTTTTAAATGAAGATAGGAGCAAAATGAAATACAAAAAATATTTTTAAAAAAGGCGCTAACAAGAAAAAAAGGCACCAATGGACAAATTAGCAATAATTTTATGAGAATAAAGTCAAAATGTTAAGATAAACTGAATCTAATAAACCATCTAACAAGAAAGTCATTATTTGTATGACAGTAATGTGACGACGTCAGTAGCATTAAGTTGAGTAGTTAAAGAAATAATAGCAATATTACAAGAAACATACAGAATAACAAATAAAGTTAAGTCCTTTTTGGAAATTCGGCGTGTAATAAAATTATATTGCTAAGAGAATAAAGTCCAAATATGGGAATAAAGTCATAATTACAAAAATGCAGGAGAAGAAAGTTTTAGAAATTTTACTATAACGAATTCCAAATATTAAGAGAAAAAAGGTTGGGGGGGGGTCATGAAGTCATAAATCACAAAGTGCACACAAACCACTTCATTCATCATGTCCACCCCTGCCTCATCGTCACGTGACCCCAACCCGCTCATGAAACCTTCGACGACTTGGCCTCGACCCGCCGTAACCCGACGCTAAGGCAAACAAATCGCGGCGCCGCTGCAGCAGCGAGCCCCCTCCCCCCCCCACCCCTCACTAGCCGTTTTACTGTCAGGCAAACAACACCTGTTTACTTATCATCACACGCTAACCTTATAGCAACATGTTAGCAAAGCCTCGGAGCCCGCAGGCAGACCGAGGTCACGCCACACGAACACCTCGCTGTGGAAAACACACACACGTGCACACACTCCCAACCTGACTTATATACATATACATATATATATATATATAATATATTATATAGATATAATATACAGTATATATAATGTTTATCACACAAAGATATTATATACAGTATGTATAATTATTACCAATAGATATAATACGCAGTAGTGTACAAATAATAGCAGCGCAACCAGATGAAGTACTATTATTAGTATATTATTATTGCTAAATGGCAAACAAGTTACCAGTAAGTGCAGTAGATTCTCAGAAAACAAACAAGACCCAGCATTCATTATATGCACGCTCTTAAGACTGTGCAATTAGCCAATTAGTTGGAAGAGGTGTGTTTAAAAAATAGCAGTGTGGCATTCAATCAATGATCAGTGATGCAAAAAATGTTTGGCTGTTCAGCTAAAATGATCCCCAATGCCTTAAAATGGAGAGCAAAACCAGAGACACGTGAAAGTCAACTATATAATAACCAGAATGGTAAAGGCTCAGCCAACGGTCAGCTCCAGGATGATCAAAGACAGTTTGGAGTTACCTGTAAGTACTGTGACAGTTAGAAGATGTCTTTGTGAGGACAATGTATTTCCAAGAATCCTCTGCAAAGTCCCTCCCATCAACTGGCCTAAAGAGAAATGGGGGAACATTTTGTGAACTGATGAGAGTAAAATTGTCCTTTTTGGGTCCAAGGGCCACAGACGACATCAAAACTCTGAATTTCAAGCCACAGTACACAGTGAAGACGGTGAAGCATCATGATACGGGCATGTTTCTCCTACTTTGGTGTTGGATCATGGATCAGTTTGCAAATGTCGAAATACTTGAAGAGGTCACGTTGCCTTATGCTGAAGAGGACATGCCCTTGAAATGGCTGTTTCAACAAGACAATCATCCCAAACACACTAGTAAACCAGCAACATATCGGTTCCAGACCAACAAAATGAATGTTATGGAGTGGCCAGCCCAATCCTTGGACCTTAATCCGATGGAGAATTTGTGAGGTGACATCAAAAATGCTGTTTCTGAAGCAAAACCAAGAAAGGTTAATGAATTGTGGAATGTTGTTAAAGAATCTTGGAGTGGAATAACAGCTGAAAGGTTTGTACAAACTAGCTTTCAGTTTGTAAAGTCAACGGCAGACACTGCTATTTTTGAAAAAATCCTTTTTAACTAATTGGCCAATTGCGCAGCCTTAAAAGCGTGCATATCATAAATGCTGGGTCTTGTTTGTTTTCTGAGAATCTACTGCATTTACTGGTAACTTGTTTGCCATGTAGCAATAAGAATATACTAATAACAGTACTTCATCTGGTTAGTCACATTGCACTGCTATTGTTTTGAACACTACTGTATGTATATGATGTTTTTCCAGCTAAGTAGATTATAGGAGAATACTTTGATATTTTCTTTCAAAATAAAGCTTAGTTGTTGTCACTGTAGGGGAAAACCGTAAATCTTTATCACCCATTTTACAAATACTTTTTGAATCATCTTCACAAATCTACTTCTTGCAATAGTATAACCCCCCCCCCCCCCCCAGCTAATTTTGCAACTTTGATTTGTTTTGTTTGTTTATGAATAATAAAAATGATTCTTCGCTACTAAAATGACGCGACTTTTCCCTCATGACATTACAAAGTTTTTTTATTCCCTCAATATTTGGACCTTATGCTTGTAATATTCCAAGTTTTTCCCCAAAGTTCCAACTTTGTTTGTTTCTTGTAATATAATATTATGACTTAAAAAATATGAAATAATATTTACGCAAGTAAAATGACATCATCTTGCAAGTTTATTCTCATCATGAATCTGCAACTTCTCCTTAAAGAGAATATTTTCATGTTATTCTTGTCAAATGCTTTTTCATTTCTGCTATTATTTTGCGTTCAGTATTTTTTGGATGATAATGACGACCTAATTCAACCTAATTAAAAAAAACCCAACTTTGTTATTTTGTTTAACAGAATATCACCACTTATTCCATTCAAAAAACATTTTTCTTAATCAACCTTGTGCCCCTCAAATGACATATTTTTCCTCATCCTTTCTCAATCTTATTCTTGTTCAAATTGGACTTTTCCATTTTTCTGATGTTTTCCCCCCACCCAAGTGTTAAAACGTTTCGCCGCCTCACCTGAAAGAATTAGCCCGGCTGCCCTTCCCAGTAGCTCCAGAGGGGGGCGCTGCCACAAAAGACACGGGCCGCTGCCAGCCTAACCTGTAATGTGCTCTGTGTTTGTGTTTTATTTTGAAAGGTCACCCAGAATTCAACATTTTCAGCAGGTGCCCAGCGTGGCTTTGAGGTTTTTTTTTTATTTTTACAAACACTGCCAGAGTTTTCACGTCCACAGGAGGAAACACTTCTGGGATCTGGGAATGACTGGCAATTTCCTCGGATACCAACACACCTATTTTTCACCTCATCTGGATCGTATTCTTTTTGCTTTGTTTTGTGCTGTGACCGGTAGTTGACTTCCTTTTGCACTGGTTTGACAGTTACTGGTTTTAAATGTATCCACTAAATAAAAAAAAAAACAACTAATTAGTGGTGGTGATCTTAGTAGTGGTGAACAACACAACTTTTTGCTCATTAGAACGCAACACTTTTCTTTTAAGATTCACATTTTATTCTTGAAAAATGAGTGCTGATTTTTATTTTGCAGTTGTTCATTTTTTTTCCCCCTCCGTGAATCACCACCTTATCGTGGTGGAGGGGTTTGAGTGCCCGAGTGATCCTAGGAGCTGTGTTGTCGGGGGCTTTACACCCCTGGTAGGGTCTCCCAAGGCAAACAGGTTCTAGATGACGGGCCAGACTAAGAGTGATTTAAAAGACCCTAATGAAAAACGACAAAAGGAGTGACCGCACCTCGCCCGGACGTGGGATACCAGGGCCTCACCCTGGACCCAGGCCTGGGGGAGGGCTCGCAGGCGAGCATCTGGTGGCCAGGTTTTCACCCGTGGGGCCTGGCCGGGCCTAGCCCAAAGAAGCCACACGGGAACTCCCTCCGCAGACCCTCCACCTGCAGGGGCAAGCATAAGGGTCCGGTGCAATAGGATTTGGGCGGTGGTCGAGGACGGGTGTCCGGGCGATCTGGTCTTTGGCGGCCCAATCTGGTTCTTGGGACATAGAATGTCACTTCTCTGGTGGGGAAGCAGCCAGAGCTTGTGGAAGAGGCGGAGAGATTCCGACTAGATATAGTCGGACTCACCTCAACCCACAGTTTGGGCTCTGGAACCAAATTTCTTGAGAGGGCTGGAGCTTGTTCTACTCTGTATGGCTACAGGGGAGAGGCGGCGAGCTGGTGTGGGCTTATTATTAGCCCCCCGGCCTGGTGCCTCTGTGCTGGAGTCATCCCCGGTGAACGAGAAGGTTATTTCCCTACATCTT
>QODF01000025.1:4333868-4377055 GCA_024372805.1 Oostethus manadensis
TGTCCTTGGCAGGGCGGGATTTTGTGGGGAACGGCGGGGCCGGAAAGGCTTGTTCTACGCCAGCATGAGACGACACCACGCGCTGGCGTGTGTGTGGCGTCGGCGTGTCATTGCTTGCATCTGTTGGAGGGCGTGCCCCCCACACCCACTTTGCTGTTTGTTTGGATTAGACCACAAATCCTCCGAGGACACCGGCTTTGGGCTTCCACGGGACCGTGGACTTCCTAACAACCCTCTTCTTTGTTCACTTACACACAAACGGAGGCATACCAAAAGCAAAGCTAATATTTCATAATATGCTGTCACTCACCCTTAAATATGATCTTTAATAAGCACACAGATGATACCGTATGTTAATTCGTCCCAAAAGGATTTTTGTAAGCCGAACTTTTTTGTAACCCGAGCAACATTTAACATGTAAATTGGCTAATTCCTTCCACTGACCCGGAAGACCCCTCATACAATGGAAAAAAAAAAACCCCACTGTTCTGCACGTTTAATACTGTATAAATAACGTATTGTAATACAAGTGTAAAGCAATAATAAAACCTGATATAGAATGTATATTGAGTTCAAATTCGAATAGTTTCTTACCTTTAATACGCACCGAAGTGCAGTTCTGCACAGTACTGGCAACGATAAACCAATCAGAGAACATTACGTCATTCGTACACTTCCGCCATGCCTCCAGCACCGGTATGCTGCAAATAAAGTTTTTTGCCGAGCGCCGGGAGAGTTACGCCAGCATATGTGTTTCGTAAGCCAAAGCCATTCCATTCCATCCATCACAGATTTTTTGTATTCCGGGGAATTAGATTAGCTTAACAGTGCATGGAGTCAGGCAGGGATGTCCGACATGATACAGTAAAAAACAGCTCTCCTCCCATTCTGTGTGGAAGTGGTAAGTTTATGGCGTCTTTGTCCTTTCTTCCTCTGTTTTAAACCCTTTCCTAATCGCGGTATTTTCTGTTCTGTGCGTTTCAAAGGTATACAAACTGTCAGCGAAAAATGCACTTAATGGGAGGGTTGATCATGTGACCTGCATAACTGTGGAGGGATCCGTGAGGCAAGTGTTTGGACATCAGGTGACTACTAGGAGTGACTACTAAAGTCTCTGCTTTCTGCGCTTCTTATTAGGTCAGCGGAAAAAGGAGAATTAGCTCAGCTCCCTCAGGCTGGGATTTATGCCACATCTCTTCCAATTAGCTTCCAGAGCTCAGGGAGATAATTGCGTGGATAGAAGCTCGCCGCCGCCGCCGCCGCGTTCGCGTCTCATTCGGCAGCCAGTCATGCACACAAGCAGAAAGTTCAAGTGACGACGGGATCAACATCCCGACGCTTCCGCTTAATCCGGCTCCGAGCGAGCCTGCTAAGTACCGGCATACGCTGGCAAGTCTGGACTCGTGTTGTCATTTCATCTTCGAGACCGGGGAGGGATTAGCGTCCTTTGCTTTTTCATCCCATAATCCACACTCCTCCAAATCCCAAACTTTTAGCGGCTTCTTCTCCGAATCGACCTCAAACGAGGATGCCGCCGTCCCGTCCAATCAGGCGGCAGGTGACGGCTGAAATTCATGGCGGAGGGGAGAGCGGTTGGCCTGGTGTGGCTCACACGGTGGCTGTCGTCAAGGAGATTAAATGACTTCATAAATACTCCATCCCACCTCGCCGCCGCCGCCGCCTATATCACCGGCCCGCATTAATCAGCGGCCGTCCCGCGGTGCCGTAATTGCATCCCGGGATGAATCTGAGGGAACTTCATCTTTCCGCCGTAACGTACATCATGTCACAGACATTTCGCGTGTGACTGATGCGCTCCGCTTCGCACAGTGCGGGAAAATAGGAACATATTTACGACCTTACTTGCTAAACTCTCCTGTATCACAAACTTCTAATGCATGCTGGCGCAGCTACTGTATTTTTACTGCACTATTTCTACTCCAAAGGCTGCACTTGCTGCATGCACATTTCTGTCCGTACAACGCGACTAACCTGTTTCCATTGCAAGCAGCATTGTGAGATAGCAAGTGAAAGGGAACTAGGATGAAATATGCATCAAACGTTGAAGATCACCGCCTTGAAAAGGTAGAATGTTGGTAAAAAAAAATGTTAGCGTCAGGTATTCACACTGTCAAGGCAAAAAGCTTTCTCTCTTGTTGAGCTGCATAAGCATGGCCTCTCGCAGCACCAGCGCCACTCCTGCTGAGCTTGGACATTTCTAACTTCTTCACACACCCAGAGGCTCGTGGAACTAAAAGGTCAAGTGGTAGACCCCCCCCAAAATAAATGAGCCGGAAGATCCCATTGGCTGTCTGTCAAGACACGGGACCACCAAGGTTGTTACCGGTGCTGAGTGCGGTCCAATAACCATCGGACGCCATCTGGCGGAGAAGGCTTTTGAAAAGAAAAAGTTCTTCAAAGGCCTGGTCTCCTTCAAGGTTTGGAATTTGCAGGAGAGCAGCAAACACGGGACATTGAAAGGTGGAAGAAAGTTTTCTTCTCGCTTGACAGTCCCGAGGGCTTCCAACGTCATGACCCTCCAATAAAATAACGGAGCTTGAGGTTGTGCAGGGGCGTCAAACGGCAGACGGCTATGTGGTTGCATGACTGAAGGCCCTGGTCTGTGTGGTAATGACAACACTTCACAAAGGACTTCCTCCAGAGGAATTGGACCATCATCTAAATCCGTTGGAGAACATTTGGGGATGGATGGAAAAATGGACAAGAGTTCCAGACAGTGATGCCCTCCATGAAGCAACATTCCCACTAGTCTCCTGACTACTACTACTGCTAGTAGTACTACTACTACTATGGGAACAAGAAGTACTACTACTACTACTACTGCTAGAGTAGTGTGACAGGTCCCAGCCCGGGGTACTGTAAATGTCAAATGTAAATGCAGTGATGACACTGAAGTCTTTGCAAAGCTCACAGCCCCCCAACGCTACACTTGACTTTAATATCCCCCTTGTGGCTCTGAGCCCATGAAAAGCAACACAAACACACACTCTTTGCAGCGGCTATTCTGGGCCGCGCACCATGTAATTACCTTCCTGTCGCTCTGCGCTCTCAGACGTTGTGGACATAAATGCGGGCCCGGTTTAGTTAATTAGTTCCACTGTGCGACCACGCTCACACACCAGCTCAAACAAGCGCTGCGCTGGAGAATGGAGGATGGAGGGAAGGGTCATACATGAAAGTGGGACATCCATCCAGAGGAGGGGGCGGGAGAAAGCCTGTGTCACATTTCTGAAGAGCTAGTTGGGTTTTTTTATACATTTAATTTGGCATCCAACTACACCGGGGGTGTTTTTGTACATTTAATTGAGCACACCGGGGGTGTCCAAAGTTTTTTTTCATTGGTTACCAGCACTTTCTAAAAATATGATCTACCAAGTTCCTTCCTGAGACAGCCAACATCCCGATGATCCTCGGAGCTAAGCTGTCCCCTATGACAAAAAAGTCAGAGTGACTCAACCGACCCCCAGTGACCCCCAAAAACAACGGACCGAACTTTCCCTCGCCTTGGACGACGGTCACTGTGGTCCCCCTTCCACTTCCCAGGAGGTGGGGCACGATTGGTGAGCAACCAGCCGGGCATAGCCCCATCACTCAAGGGGGGAGCCCTATATAAAGTTGATATATCAAGAGAAAAAAGTTGTATTGTAATTACTTTATGAGAATAATATTATGTAATATTATCAGGGGGAAATAATATTTTAATAGTATTATCTGTTATTATTTTTATTCCTAATTTTATGAGAGCAAAATAAATTACAATATGACAAGAATAAAGCCAACATACTGTATTTTGGGAATAAAGTCATAAAGAAAGAGCAAAGTTGATAATAATAATAATAATTGTTAATAAATCATAATAATAATAATCTTTTTCACCTGACAAAGCTGAGATGCATTATTTTCCTGAAAATGAAAAAAGTTTCCCAGCCAGGAACACAAAGTGCAAAATGAAAGGATGTGTTTGATATTTTGTCACAGCTTTGCTAAGAAGCTGAAATCTTTCAAGAGTTTGCATGAGGTGGGGTCAGGGGTCATGCCAAGCACACAGTCACGGACACGAAGGTCTTGAAAGCGAACCCCTCCCTTATGTATCTTCCTCCACGTCCGTGACTTCCAGCTGTCGACACGAGGAAGCCGGCGGGAATTCCCCCGAGCTGGAAGGACTCTAGACGTGGGCCCGAGCGCTCAACTCAGCTCGCTTGTTGTTGAGGCCACGCGTATTTTAGTCCGCCGAGCTAATTACACACCAATCAGGCGAGTGGGTGTGGCCCGGCCCCACGCCCCACCCCCGAGCCGCGGCATCGGTTTGTTGGGCGATCCCGCAAACCCCACTTAGCCGTCGTCGCACACCGCATTTCTCCCGCTTTCCCATGTCCGCTCGCTGCTCTGGTGGCCAGCAAAATTGAGGGTTGAAGATGATGATGGACAAGAAGAAAACAGGAGATAACTTTTCTTGGCATGGCTTACCTACTGTACCCATTTCCTTCTACACACCGATATTCCCACTTTCTACTCCGATTGATTGATTATTTCCAGCCACACAAAATAACCAAAATAGAACACATATAGTTTGGATGGAAAAGGAGCTTATTCACACCTCCACTTGTCTGCCCTAATCGGATGATTGTTATACGATGTGCATTAAAAGAGACAAGATTTTGGAGGTCTGCGGCAAGAAGGTGGTTGGACTCAAGTTGTTTGCCCTAATCTGTTGATTGTATTAATTGATTGCATACAATACACTGTAATACGAATGGTTTTATTAAGTAATTAGCATGAATGATCACAAGCCAATGTTAAATAAATGATCATAAAGAACCCAAAATGTTTCAAAAACAGCAAAAAACATCTTTAATTCTAGTAATCAAAGTCAAAATATGATTATAATATTACAATTTTACGAGAGTATTGTAATAATAATGTTATTTAAGTTTCAAAGAGTTGACATGGTAAATAATTTTGTAATAAGCCGTAATATTATGAAAAACAAAAAGTTAATGGAAATAATAATAATAGGTCCATAGACCTAAATAGGTGGAAAAACATTCACAAGAAGAAAATTCACATGTTGGGGGAAAAGCAGCAGAAACAACTGTAATTTTATAATCTAAATATGTAGAGAAAAAAGTATTGTAACCAGAAAAATATTCATATTCAAGGGAATATGCAAGAAAAACTGTGTTTTTTATGCCATAAAATGATGACAAAGCAATATAAACAAATGAGGTTGGCCAAAACGTTTTTATATAACAGGAATCAAATCAATATATTTTAAGAATAAAGTCATAATTACGAGAAAAAAAGATGTCATGAAGTGGTGAATGAGCTTGTCCAGAGAAGCGTCCGTATCTCATTTAGGAGCTTCAGAAAACAGCAAGTCCCAGGCCCGAGGTTCTCCCTTTCCCAATGCTAAAAAAAGGCGAGTGTTACCTGATATTGTGCACCCCTGTGTCATAGGTTCCTTCAGATAGGCATTTATTCTCCCCCTGGCCCCCATGCGACCTTTAGAAATGTGTGTGATCCTGTGAAAAAAGCCAGTTTTGGTTGTTGGAGAAGTTTCCTGCTGTTTTGACTGCGCCGCATGTGAGCTCATGCTTTGACATAAATGAAGTCCATCAGGGAGGCGTATTAAGCCACTAAAACTACAAGAAAATTCAACAGGAAACGCTTGACTTGTGCCATGATTGGTGGAAGCGACACATCTGATGGGTTACAGCTGCCCTCCCCTCTCCTGGACGTCTTTCATGCAATCATCGCCCACTCCGCCCCTAGTGCTTTTTTAGATGTTGCAAGTGGTGATTAATTATGTCTTTAATCTGTCATTAATCTGATTAGAAAATTGAATCATTTGACAATAAAAGGAAAAAAAGCATCCGGTCTCACGAAAACCTTCAACCTTCAAAACAGAAAATAAATACGCACATCAAACTCCAATATTTTTGTTCCTTTTAACACAACAAATATTGACAAAATCCCTCCTGATAATGGAATTTACAAGTGGGAGTCAATTATAAACGCAATAATTTGGTGGTCGGCACAAGGAAAACCTCTTTACCACCATCTAAATACACTTTTTATGTTAATAGGCCCTCCAACATTAAACAACACATGCGGTGTTGTCACCTTCAATTATTACCCAATATAATAATTGAGAAAATAAGACAAACAAAACCTATTTGCAACCTTCAAAATACACTTTGTGACATAATTAGAGCCTTCTAAACATAAGATAACACCACATAGTCACCTTTATACTCCTATTACAATATATATTAGACATAAAAAGATAAAATAAAACATACAGAAACATAAAAACCTGTTTGCCACCTTCTAAATATCCTTTTTAACATTATTAGAGCCCCCTAGACATGTAATAGCACCCCTAAAGTCACTTTTAGACTCAAATGTACAAAATATAGTAAACAAAATAAGACATGATATAAACCAGGGGTGTGAATAATGAAAGGATGCAAAGGCCACTTTGCATTCTTCTCTTTGCATCCACATTTTTTTGCAAAGAGACTGAAAGTCCTTTTTATTTTCTCTTTTTCTCTATTTTTGTTTGTTGAACTTATTTGATGCAAAAGCTGTTGACATTCTAATGGCATTGAGACATTCAAGTTTATTGCTTTTGATACAGTGTACTCTCATATCATTAGCGAAATTGTCTGAAATGCTGTCAATAATATCTGTTATTGACCATAATTTGTAGGACAATTATCTTAAATTTGTTATGGTGACAGGCCTACGTGAGACACACAAGCACCAGACTCGATGGGGGGAACAACAAGTTTTTACTGCAGCTTTCAATGATCTCACAACAGGCAAAATGATCCCTAACACGTAACATAAAGAGGATAAGCAGTACAGAAGATGGATGGATGGACGGCCTACTGCTGCCCCTGTAACCCAAGCCGAGCTAAAACTCAAGTCACTTCCCAACTTCACTTCCTGTCCTGTAACTTATTTACACACTTATTTAGAAAGAATACTTTAAAGGTGGTAAACACGTTTTCTATGTATTTTATTATGTCTTCTACTGTATATAAAGGTGACTATAGGGGTGGTTTTTCATGTCTGGAAGGCTCTAACACAGTAATGTTAGAAAGCATATTTAGAAGGGGGTAAACATGTTTTATATGTCTTATATGCCCTTTTTTATGTCTACTATATTGGGTAATAAGCATGTAAAGATGACTATAGGGGTGTTATTTCATGTCTATAGGGCTTTAATAATGTTAGAAACCTATTTAGAAGGTGGTAAACAGGATTTCTATGTCTAATATGTCCTATTATGTCTACTATATTGGGTAATAGGAGTGTAAATGTTATTATAGGGGTGTTATTTCATGTCTGGAGGGCTCTAATAACATGCATATATATATGTATATGTATATATATATATATATATATATGCATATATATCTATGCTCTAACTTACAAATAAGAAATGCTAGATTGAAGAATACACTGTCGGGTCTGAAACCAATTAACCGCCATAAAGGAGGTATGGGTGTAACCCCCCAAATGCTTACTAATTCCATGTAAACCAAGTCGACTGTCACTCAATGACACTGGATGCCGCACTGGAACATCTCCGTTCTCCAGCCTCGACCCGCGTCCCAGAGACACGAGGGCCAAAGACATCAAGTCAAATTGAGTGCGGTGGTTAAACTATTCGGAAGTAATAATGAGCCATTAAGGAACGTTGGCCGAGCCCCAAGTCACTCGCGTGAAGTCAGGACACACACACACACAGAGGGTGATGACTGGCTGATGACATGAATGTGCACCAAGGCTGCTTTAGCGCTAAGCGGTCATAGATCACGTGCAACGGCGCCCGCCGGCCCTTGCGAGGACGCCGTCTAAAGACTTTTTCCATCGCTGTCACATTATGTCAACACGCTCGTCCTTCACCGGCAACGAGGCCATTAGGCTGCCGCCCAAACCCACCACCACTCGCTCCGACGCAACACTGAGCGCAGGGGTGTCCAAAGTGCGGCCCAGGGGACACCTGCTGCCCAAGGCTGTTTTTTTATTGGACCCTGGCACATTTGAAAAATATCATTTAACAAGACAACTCCAAATAACATGGAAAAAGCGGCCATCATTTTGGAAGAATAAAGTCAGAATGTTGTATATTAATGTGAAGAAGTCATCATTTTTCAAGAATAATCCAATTATTACAGCTTTGCGTGCGCTTTAAAGTGTTGTTCCACAGGTGCGGGCGTGAAAGTGTGCGTGTTGTTTACAGTCAACTCATCAGCGCTACCGACGCCGATGAAAAGAAGAAGAATATGTAAAAGGAGAAGAATAAGGAGGAAGGGGACATCTGGTTCTTCTTCAACTCCGTGTCGAGGAGTGAACGCGGAAGAGAAGAAGAAGCAGGAGAAAGATAAGGAGGAGGAGTCTCCGAAGGGAAGGAAAAGGAGCAGACTGATGAGAAGAAGGAGAAGGGAAAGGTGAATGAGGAGAAAAATAAAAAGTGGAGAAGAAAAAGGGGAAGGGGAAGAAAGTGGAAGAGAACTCCTGATTCTTCTTCTTCTCCTTTTCCGCTTCTCCTTGAGAAGAAGGAGGAGAAGGACAAAGAGAAGGAGAAAAAGGAGGAAGGATGGGGAGAATAAGAGGGACAAAAGTGTGGGTTCGGAGATAAAGGATAGGAAAAAGGATAAAGAGGACCAGGACAGGAATGTGGAAAAAGAGGTGGAGGACTCCTGCTTGTTCATCTTCTCTAGTTCTTCTTGTTTTCCTTCTCCGACCTAACTGTCGTTGAGCATTTGTCTTATGGTATGATGACTGGCATAATATGATATTTGTGGGACATACAATATAGCAAGTATGCAATCAAAGCGTTTTCACCACAACCCGTAGGGGGTGCCACCCCATCGTCGGCCGTCTACGTGGTCCCCGCTGTTTCCCTCTTTTCCACACACATTACTTTCATCCCACGGACACCCCCCCACACACACACACACACCGACAGACAAGTGTTAATTGGGAGAATAACGATGACAGCACTGGACTATTCAAGGCCCGTTCTTCACAGCGGGGGGGGGTTGGGAAGTTAGGGAATTGGACGGGGGGGGGTCCCTACTGGTCTTTGTGCGCTTTTCTTTGGGAGGAAGCAATAAAGCAATAAAAAGACCTGCTAGATGAGTCCTGTGTGCTCTCGCCTTCCCTTTGGCCTCTTTGTGGAAAGAAGAGACGGAGCATAACCGCCGACAACCACAGCGCGTGTGTGTGCGCGTGCATACTTGCGATTGTGCTGATCCGCCTCAAACCCCCCCCCACCCCCCACCCCCTCCCCCCCGAGCCCACTTCCACACCTTAACTGCTGAGCAGGTAAAGCCGTCCGTTATTAAACGGCGCTCGCGTGTCTGTTTCCCCGTCGGCACAGCAAAGTCAAGTCCTCCGCGTATATCCCTCCCTTTCTTTATTGCCGGCCCGTCAATAAGAGTGGCAAATATCTCAATATCAATTCTTTATGAGGTACTATGAGCGCAAAGGTAAAAACAACTTGCTGAGGCTGCATACGTCCAGGAAGGGAAGGTGACGTTTACTGCCGGTGAGGTGGACGCAAAAACAATCTCACTTTTTCCCATACATCATTTATTGGGGTCCGAATGCCTATGCGTGACTCACTGAAACACAGTCTTCATCCAGCACCCGCGAGTCATTGGAATTTCAGTACTTATCCAGCACCCACAAGTACTGAAACACCAATATTTACCCAGCACCCATGAGTTCTTAGAACGGCAGTCTTCACCCAGCCCCCACAAGTCCCTGAAACGCCAGTATTTATCCAGCACCCGCGAGTCACTGGAATTCCAGTCTTGTTCCAGCAAATGAAACCCCAGTATTTATCCAGCCCCCACAAGTCCCTGAAACCACAGTATTTGTCCAGCCCCCACAAGTCCCTGAAACTCCAGTATTTATCCAGCCTCCATGATTCCTTGAAAATCCATTCTGTATCCAGCATCTGCGAGTCCCTGAAACTCCAGTATTTATCTAGCATCCGCGATTCCTTGGAAATCCATTCTTTATCCAGCACCTGTGAGTCATTGGAACTCCAGTCTACATTGAGCGTCATTAATCAACTCGAATCTTCATTGAGTGCCAAGTCCAAGAACCTCGAGTCTTTGTCGAGCACCTGTGAGTCAGGGAAACCCAACTGTGCGTCAGGCCCCATGAATCAGTAAAACTCAAGAGGCTACATGAAGCACCCATGAGTCAGTGAAAGTGAAGTTCTGAGCAACCGGTTCATGTCAGAGACAGACTGGACTTTCTCTGTGTTGGGGTTAGCGGAAAAGCGCTAAAAGCACATTTCACAGGCCCGCGCTGAAACACGAGAAGGGTTTTCACGGCTCGCCGTCCGAGCCCAGGCTACTACGCCATCGGGTCTACACCCTCAGGACGCACAGGATGCCGTCCATGCAGAGCATCCAAATAATCCTTGCGTCCTTTTCCTCAGCGCATGTAAACCTGTCGCACGTAAACCCATGGAAACAAGTCGCATGTAAACGCATGTAAACTTGTCCCAAAGACTGCCCCTTTAATCAGTGGCAACAAGTTTTCTGTTTGAAAAAAAAAAAGCCTCAGGTGACGCCATGCGGTCATGGAGCGTTTCACACGGCCGCCACATGAAGTCATGTCTGCCCTTGACAGCTGGAAAGCTGAAAAGCCGGCGCTGTTCACCAGTACCGGCGTGTAGTCAAGGGAGGCGGAACTTGTGATGGTAATGATTCCCATCCTTCACAAAGAGCCGAGTACCGGTATTTGCCGAGCACCCACGAGTCAGTAAAAATGCAGTCTTTAGCACCCATTAGTCAGTTAAGCTCAAGTCTGGGTCAAGCACTTGTGAGTTGAGTCAGTGAAACGCTTGTCAAGGACGTGTTCAGCAGTGACACTGAGTATTTGTAGTCGGTGAAACTCGGGTATTCATCGAGCACTCGTGAGATGGTGAAACTGGAGTGTGTGGAGTACCTGTGAGTCAGTGAAACCCGAGCCTTTGTCGAGCACCCATTAGTCAGTCAAGCTCAAGTCTGTGTTGAGCACAGGTGAGTCAGCAAAACTCGTATTTGTCAAGCACCTATTCATCAGTAAAACTCTGGGTTTTTGTGAAAATCAAGTATTCGTGGAGGGCCCATGAGTCAGTGAAACTAGAGTCTTGGTCCAGCACCCATGAGTCAGTAAAAACTGGAGTCTTTGTCCAGCACCATGAGATAGGGAAACTCTTGTCAAAGACCCGTTTAACAGTGAAACTCGAGGCTACATCCAGCACCCATGAGTCAGTGAGGCTAGAGTCTTTGTCCCGCACAATGAGATAGTGAAAACGTGTCTTTGTCAAGAACCTGCCATGAGTAAAAACTCAGATGTGTGTTGAGCCTACATAGTGAAACTCAAGTATTCGTTGAAGACCAATGAGACAGTGAAACTATAATCTTTGTTGAGCACCCATGAGTCAGTGAAACTCGAGTCTTTGAGGAGCACATGTTTGTGAAACTCGAGTCTACTTCAAGTGCTTATTAGTCAGTGAAACTGGAGTCTTTGTTGAGCACCCATGTGTCAGTAAAACTCCAGTATTCAACAAACACCTGTTCATTAGTGAAACCCGAGTCTTGGTCGAGCATCTGAGTCAGTGAAACTTGAGCCTTTTTAAGCACCTGTGAGTCAGTGAAACTGCAGTATTTACTGAGCACTCATGGGGCACTCAAGTCTTTGTTGAGCACCAGTCGGCAAAACTCGAGAACTGGTGAGTCAGCAAAGAAGTCTTTCTTGAGCACCCACTAGTTAGTGAAGCTTCAGTATTCACGGACCACCCGTTTAACAGTGAAACTGTTGAGCACCTGTGAGTCAGTAAAATGCAAGTATTCATCAAACTCCAGTTAGTCAGTAACGCTTGAGTGATTGTTGAGCACCTGTGAGTCAGAGAAGTTTGAGTCTGTAATGAGCATACAAAGTCAGTAAAACTCGAGTATCCACCAGGCACCCATGAATCGGTGAAACTTGAGTATTCATTGAGCACCCGTGACTCAGTGACACTCGATTATTCATGGAGCACCTGTGGGTCAGTAAAGCTCGAGTCTGTGTTGACGTAGGTGAAACTTCAGTCTTCTTTAAGTACCCATCCGTTAGTGAGGTAACATTTATTGTTGCTATGCTACCAAAAAGTCATTCAAGTTTATTGTTAATACAGTGATAGGTTAATAAAGTACAGTGAAGCTGCAGTATTTAGTGTAAAAAATCCCAGCTTTTTGACTTGGAAAAATGTTTGTGGAGAACTCCGTCTTTGCTGAGCGCCTGCCGTAGGCACCGGTGGGAAATTCCCCGTTTGGCCAGCAAACGTGCGGTGATGTATGTCGGGAGCTGCATCTCCTCCCGTGTAATTAGCCGACGGGAGTACCGACTTCTCCAGCAAGCTCCTCAGACCTCCCGCAAACAGCATCGTCGTCGCCAAGACCGCAAACAGCGGAAAGAAAACAGATGCTTCCCCCGGAGGCCGATGAATCAGCCGCCGTGTTATTTTCATCCGCGTGTCAATCTTTTCATGTCAGCCTCGTAAAACGCGCCGCTAATAAATGACGCCTGAAATGAACTGCTGCATGAAAAACAAATCAAGTCGCCACAGACTCGACTTCTGCTACAGTCAAACATATTTTGCCACACGCCCCTTCTATCCCTGTCATGTCAGCAGAAATATCAGCTTTCCTCTTTTTTTACCCATTTTTGTTGTTTTGGCTTTTTGTTCTTTATTATTAGTATAACTTTCCAAAAAGACTTTATTTTTCTGCACCATAATATTACTACCTACAAAAAACATTTTTCTAATATTTCAACTATTGGATTATTTTTCATTCCCCTAAAGCGGCAACATTTTTCTTCTTTATATTTTGACTTTGTTCTTATAAATTTTATTTAAAAAAATGTTTCCTTTAGCTGTTTTTTTTAATTCTCAAACTATTTTACCTTTCTACTTATCTATGCATCCATTTTCTATGCCGTTTATCCTTAATATTTATATAATGCTTCTTATATTTATATTTTGACTATATTCCCATAGTATGATGTTCATTTGTTGTTTTTATTTTGCTTCTTGATAATATTACAAGTTAATGCTCCTAAAACTGACCCTATGCTTGTAAAAGCTCTGCTGCTTTTTTCTTTTTGTATATGTGTGTGTGTGTGTGTGTGTGTATATATATATATATATATATATAATGACACATTAAAAATGTAAATGAATTGTGTATATGGACATTGTATACACAGTATGGCGCCCCCTACAGATCTGGAGTAAACCGACAGCACAACATAGAAGACATTCATCCCACGCTGGCACTCCCGAGCCTCCAGATGTTCTTCTCTCTCCTCCCCCAACCAGCCCGAGCCGGGACATACGATCCGGCGCTTATTAAAGTGAGCTTACGTGTAATTAAGCCTCCCCGATGGCTTTTCGCTGGCGCTTCATTTTAAGCCTCTCGCGCCGGCTGTCGGCCTCCCAGTGACAAGGGGGGGGGATAAAAGGTTTTATCGTGTCGCTCTGAAAAAAAAAAATGACAGGCTGTTGAAAAGCAAACAACTTATTCTATCCCAAACTGTCCTGAACCTACCCTGGTAAAAAGAAATCCCGAGTTGTATTTCTTGAGCCGAGAACCGAAGTCACGACTGACTTACAGACCAGATAAACCGGTTTTGGTCAAGGTCATACCGTCCCGTACTGTCCCTGAAATCGCGTACCCGAACAAAACGTCCCACATGTTACTGACTCAGTCCCGTGGTGTTCTTATGGTCCAAATTCTGTTCCTCACGTGACTTTCTTACAAAACGTGCCGCCAACTCCCACGCAAAGTCGTTGTGCCCCAACTTGGTCGCCCGTCTGGGACGTCAGCAGCCAATGAGTCTGTAGTCCTTTTCTAGCTGACACACTCAAAACACCGTTGCATCCAAATAACTCGCTTTGGCAGCAATCTTGCCTTCCGTGGAGGTCAAAGTTACCCCTTTGCAGGCATTTGTGGGCCCACAGCTGTTTTGGTTTTTTATTGGCCCAAGGCGCATTTTAACATTATCCTATATGGAAAAAGCAGTAACCTTACAAAAGTAAAGTCAAAACATTTTTTTAAAAAGTTGTAAGAAAATGGGGAAAAGTCAAAACATCATGTGCAAAAATAACATCATTGTAGCAGAATAAAGATCTTTTTTTTACACAAAGTTTTTGTAACATTGGGTTGCAGAAAAAGTTGTAAAGTTACAAAAATTAACACAAAACATTAAGAAAATAGCTTTAACAAGAAATAATATCTTCATTTTACAAAATTAAACTATGTTAGATTACTATATTTGTATTATTTATTTAATTAACTCATCACTTTATGATGCCGCACGGTGGTTAAGTGGGTAGCATAACATTGGCCGCGCAGTCAGGAGGTTCAAGGTTCGAATCTCCGTTGGGCATCTCTGTGTGGAGTTTGCATGTTCTTCCCGTGCGTGCGTGTGTGGGTTTTCTCCAGGTACTCCGGTTTCCTCCCACATTCCAAAAACATGCATGTTAGGTTAATTGGCGACTCTAAATTGAAGTGAATGTGAGTGTGAATGTTTGTTTCTCTATATGTGCCCTGCGATTGACTGGCGACCAGTCCAGGGGGTACCCCGCATACCGCCCAAAGTCTGCTGGGATAGGCTCCAGCATACCCGCGGTCCTAATGAGGATAAGCGGCATAGAAAATGTATGGATGGATCATTTTATGATGAAAATAATATTTGATTGCATGGACTTGAAATATTAAACACACTTAAAAAAAATTAAAAGTCGTAATATTATAAATAAAAACAAACACATTATTATATATATTTTTTTAAACAACATAAAAAGTTGTAATAAGTAGAAAATAATTTGTGAAAAAGGTTTTGTTAAAGCCAAAATACCGTATTACGGCTGTATTTTAACAAGAAAAATGTGCACAATTTTACAAGAATGAATATTGAATATTATGAAACAAATGTCATTTTAGTTGCATGGATTTATAATGTTAAAGAACAAAGACATTTATTTAAAAAAAATTTAATATTATGAAAAACATATAAATAAAGTTGTAATTTGGTGCAAATGTTTCCACTGAAAAAGTTATGTTATGTGAATGACAAAGTATTATGGGAAGAAAGTCGTATTGTAGTGAGAAAAAAGATCCAATTTTACAAGAAAAACTCAAACAAATTTAAAAAAAACTCAGATGTCACAATATTATGAGAAACCAAAAAGCAAAATAAGGTTGCTGTTTTTTTAAAAAAATTACGTGAATGAAGTAAACATATTATGGAATAAAAGTTATCTACTACAAAATATCAAAGTTGCATCCTTTGATTTTTCCCATTCGGTCATCCCTGCTTTACAGCACATGCTTTTCCTCCTGCAGTATTATCTTAGTACAAAGTGTGTTTTGGGACATATATTTGGGTGTCTGGAAGAGATGAGTTGGATTTCGGTTATTTACGTGCGGCTGTACTTCAATGTCCTTGCGGGAAAATGAGATCCTTTCACTTGAGGACGTTCTTAGGAGGTTTTATCCTGAGCATGAAGAGCTCTCCGTCCCACCTACACCGTGCACGACATAAATGTGGGATTTACAGCCTTTCTCAATACTCTAGCTGCACTTTATACTCACTGGTGTGAACTCTAAGTGTACCCCGTGGCCGCAAGCACATGCACCTGCCACAACACGGCGCAGATTACTTTTCCACTTTGTGCTTTCATCAGTGCAAAGCCCACGATTGGCTTGATAAGCACTCGCTGGTTCCAACGCCGCCAGGCAAGACAGAGCAACTGTGAGCAATTTGGAGATGATGCAGAGCGAGCGGCTTCGCCAGGAACAATCTCTGCCGTCAAGGTGCTCGCGGCGCTTTGACGCGGTTAGCACGCTTCCCTACTGAGGGGGCTCCGGTATCTCCAACGGGACAGGTGACTTCATCCTCTAATTGGCGTGATTGGTAGTCGAGAGCAAGAGTTAGACGTGACTCTTCTTTCTCGTTCCTTGAAATGGTTTATTCCAGCGCACGCACTGAGCAAAAGTCAGTACAAGCAGTTGACGTCTACAAAGCAAACGTCCTGAGGAAGCCGATGGCAAAACCCGGGTGTGGGAGGAGGTCGGTGAGGACACGCAGCACGACCTTCGGTTCTGGCAAAGCGTCCCGACACCGCAGAAAAGGGAAGCAGTGTCTATCAATTTTTCAATAATCTTTGTACATTTTCTTCCGGTAATGTTATGACTTTTCCCCCCAACGTTTATGAAACTTTGTTTTGCTTCGTTACCAATTAAATAATATTTTTTGTTATTATTTAATTCCCTCATATACTGTACTATGACTTTAGTCTTGTAAAAACGCTACTTTTTCTCTTAATATTTGGACTATATTAACTGCTTGTATGACTATACTCCAATAATATTGTTTTTTCCTAACCTAATTTTGTTAACTTTATACTTTGTTTGACTTTATTTGCTTACCGTATTATGACTTTATTCCCATAATAATTGAACGTTATTGTTAGAACTTTTTTCCCAACCTCAATTTGCAAAAACGACAACTTTACTTTGCTTTATTTATTTCTCATTATACTATAACTTTAAAAAAATATATATTTCAAATCTATACTACAAAAACGACATAATATGATTTACATATTATACTCATATTATGAGTTTGCTCTTGCAAAAATACTTTTTTAAAATTACAGTTGCTTTTCCCATGTCTGCTATTTTCAAAAATGTATTTTGACTTTATTCTTGTACCATAATAACTTTTTTTTTTTTTTTTACAACATTTTTTTGTTTTTGGTTTTTTTGTTCAATTATATATTTGGAATGTCCATCCATCCATTTTCTTCCGCTTATCCGAGGTCAGGTCACAAGAGCAGCAGCCTGAGAAGGGAAGCCCAGACGTCCCTCTCCTCTGCCACTTTGTCCAGCTCGTCCCGGCGGATGCCGAGGCGTTACCAGGCCAGCTGAGAGACCTGAGTGTCCTGGGTCTACCTCGAGGACCTCATCCTCGACCCGGAGATGGCACTCCACCTTTTTCCGGGCGAGAACCATGGACTCAGATTTGGAGGTGCTGATTCTCATCCCAGCCGCTTCACACTCAGCTGCGAACCGATCCAGTGAGAGTTTAACTTCACTGCTTGATGAAGCCAACAGGACCACATCTTCCACAAAAAGCAGAGACCAAACTGGAACCCCTCAACTCCCTGCCTGCGCCTAGAAATTCTGTCCATGAAAGTAATGAACAGAATTGGTGACAAAGGGCAGTCCTGGCAGAGTCCAACCCAACTGGAAACGGGTCCGACTTATTGCCGGTTATGCGAACCAAACTCTGACACCGGTCATACAGGGAAAGAACCGCCTGGATTAGGTGGTCCGATACCCCATATTCCCGGAGCACTCCCCACAGTATTCCCCGAGGAACACGGTCGAATGCCTTTTCTAAGTCCACAAAACACATGTACACGGGTAGAGCAAACTCCCATGCCCCCTAAACGACCTTGCCGAGAGTATAGAGCTGGTCCACAGTTCCACGACCAGGATGAAAACCACACTGCTTCTCTTGTATCCGAGATTCGACTATCCGGCGGATCCTCCTCTCCAGAACCCCTGAATAGACCTTACCGGGACGGCTGAGGAGTGTGATCCCACGATAGTTATAACACACCCTCCAGTCCCTCTTCTTGAAAAGCAGGACCACCACCCCGGTCTGCCTGTCCAGGGGCACCAACCCCGATGTCCACACGATGCTCCAGAGTCGTGTCAACCGAGACACGCCCACAGTATCCAGGGGCTTAAGGAACTCCGGACAGATCTCATCCACCCCCGGGGGGCCTTGCCACCAAGGAGCTTTTTGACCACCCCGGTAACCTCAGCCCCAGAGATAGGGGAACCCGCCTCTGAGTTCCCGGGCACTGCTTCCATGTTGGAAGACGTGTAGGTGGGATTAAGGAGGTCTTCAAACTATTCCCTCGAACGGTCCACAACATCTCAAGCCATCCAGAAGTCGTTTTCCATGGCCTCTCGTAATTCCTCCCATGTGCAAGTTTTTGCCCCAGTGACTGCCAGAGCCGCAGACCGCTTGGCCTGCCGGTACCTGTCAGCTGCCTCCAGAGTCCTATGGGCCAAAACGGCCTGACAAGACTCTTTCTGTAGCTTGACGGCATCCCTCACCGCTCAACGAGCGGCACCGACCACCTTACGGCCACAGCTTCGTTCAGCCGCATTGACAATGGAGGCACGAAACATCGCCGACTCAGACTCAATGTCTCCTGCCTCCTTCAGAACTTGGTCAAAGCTTTGCCGCAGGTGGGAGTTGAAGCTCCTTCTGACAGGGGACTCTGCCAGGCGTTCCCAGCAGACCCTCACAATGCGTTTGGGTCTGCCAGGTCTGACCGGCATCCTCCCCCACCATCGGAACCAACTCACCACCAGGTGGTGATCGGTTGACAGCTCCGCCCCTCTCTTCACCCAAGTGTCCAAAACATGTGGTCGCAAGTCCGTCGACACAACCACAAAGTCAATCATCGAACTGCGACCCAGGGTGTCCTGGTGCCAAGTGCACATGTGGACACCCTTATGCTTGAACATGGTGTTCGTTAGAGAAAATCCGTGACGGGCACAGAAGTCCAATAACAAAACACCGCTCGGGTTAAGATCACGGGGGCCGTTGCTCCTAATCACACCTCTCCAGGTCTCACCGTCGCAGCCAACATGAGCGTTGAAGTCACCCAGCAGAACAGAGGAACACCCAGAGGGAGCACTCTCTAGTACTTCCTCTAAGGACTCCAAAAAGGGTGGGTATTCTGAACTGCCGTTTGGCGCATAAGCGCAAACAACAGTCAGGACCCGTCCCCCCACCCGAAGGCGTAGGGAAACTACCCTCTTGTTTACTGGATTAAACTCCAACGTGCAGGCTTGGAGCCGGGGGGCAACAAGATTTGCCACCCTTGCTCGTCGCCTCACATTGCCGGCAACACCAGAGTGGAATGAAGTTCAGCCCCTCTCGAAAGGACTGTTTCCAGAGCCCTTGCTGTGCGTTGAGGTGATTCCAACTATATCTAGCTGGAATTTCTCCACCTCACACACCAGCTCAGGCTCCTTCCCCGCCAGAGAGGTGACATTCTACGTACCAACAACTAGCTTCTGTAGCCGATGATCGGATCGCCAAGGCCTCCGCCTCCGGCCGCCACCCAGCTCACCTAGCACCCGACCCTTTTTGGTCCCTCATACGAGTGGTGAGCTCATGGGAGGGGGGACCCACATTATCTTTTCGAGCTGTGCTCGACCGGCCCCCTATTTGGGTGCAGGCCCGGCCACCAGACGCTCGCCATTGTGTCCCACTTCCAGGTATTTGGAATGTGTCTAAAAAACAACCCAGCAGTGCCACACTTTGGATGCCCTTGTCTCACTGGCGCAGCGATATTGTGATGCGGTTATGATCCGGTTATGATGGGGGTGAGGCCCACAGCAGCGCCTGCTGCTCGTTGAGAAGAGCGACATGTGCTTTCACGTCAAGCAGAGATGGAGAGGATGAAAGATTTTGTACTCACCCTGGCATGGACCGCTTTTCCGGAAACATTTAGCATTAGCATCTCTTTGGCTTTGTGAAACGTGTGTGTGTGTGTACATCTCAAAAGCATTAAAAAAAGAGCGCAATTGAATCTGGCCGGTTTTCAAACCGGGCGTTTATTTTTACAATCTCCAGCTGGACGGCGCTGGAAGTGTGTGGAAGCAATCAGCGAACACAAAAAGACCAGGGGGAAGTTTGGGGGTTTAACGTTCACAGATTCATATGTCACTAAGCCTGAGGGATCAAGTCCACAAGTACTTGAAGTGATACTGTACCCGTCGAGACAAATACCTTCATTTTGTCAAGTCATGGTTCTTCAGGGTTTGAAAAGCGACTTGGAATTTTAACCGCAGCCTCAAAGCATTCCCTTTTGTTGGGATTGTGGAATTGCTCCCAAGGAAATAATGCAAGTCTGTGGAACCTGAATTGACTTTCCAAAAGGTCAGACAAAAACCAAAATATACGAAAAGCCAGGCCATTTCTCCCAAAGGAAAATCATGTCAGTTACTCTCAACAAATGTACAGTGCAGTACATTACAGTACAGTACAGTACAGTGGTACCTCAGTTAACATCTGCCCCGGTTAGCGATGATGTGGTGAAAATCCAGCAGGTCATATATTCTGGAGCTGTCCAATGATCTTCAACTTTATTATTTCTGCAATTAGACAAATCATCAGAATCCAGATTAACTCTACTTTTCAGGTTACATACTTGGGAAATATTACGACATTTTTGTAGGATCTCCTTTGAATGCTGATTTTGTTCTCATTTGTGGAGAAGAATCATGCACATACTGTACATCATGTGGGTACTGAACAGACTATTATGGAATCAAAAAGCAAGCCTTACTGGGGCGACAGTGAGGGTAACCCATCATATATTATGTACCTACAGTATGTCAACGTTGCCTGGGATACCGACTGCCTCCATGTGTTTTGGGAAAAAATTGCTCAAAATAAACAAATAAACAAAGGGTTATGTTAAATTCATACATTCATCTGTCATTACCCTTTTCTGCTCGTAAAAATGATGTCTTTGGCTGTGTGGAGGAGATGAATTGGATGGACTGAACGGGACACCAGTATGTCCTGGTAGCAGTCTTACTTTGGTCACAACGCTCCTTTGGTTTCTCTTCTTCTTCCATGGAGTGTTCACTTGTGCCGGATCAGGCTGGTGCGGCGGTGGACTTTGTTTATTTGCAGAACTGGCCCTCACACCGTCTCGACAAGCTCCCTGCCCGAGTGCACGCTGAGCTCGTATTAGCGTTGTTTGAAAAGGAGGCTATTAAAAGCAATGACCTTCATTAAAGTCGTATTAGGGGACAGATGCCTACACTGGGGGGGGTCAGCGAGGAGGGGGCAGGGGTGCAAATGCAGCAACGCTTGTGTCAACAGCTCTCTCCCTTTCCGTGAGATTACAACCACCTGGCCCCCAAACATTTTAATCATGGATGAAATTCATTTATATGTTGCAGTAATTGCGCTTAATTGCTGCTTTGAAGGCGAGCAGCACATCTGGCTCACACGTGCTTTAGCGCTTTGCGCGTGACTTTGGCCGACTCCGTCACACATCCCGCCGCAGTAAAGGGGGCCGAGCCGTTCCGGCAGCTTTCCTCCACGTGCTCTCCGGCCACAGTGGAAGGTGTTTTTGTGGGATGGTGCTATTCTTTTTAGGAATTCAAGCGGCTCCGGCTAATCCAGCTGGGCTTCCACTTTTCCGGCAGTACGCTTTGGTCCATGTGGCCCACAGACGCACGCCGACACGCACTTTACATCCAGCAGGCATGCACCTTCACACGCTGGGATGCTGGGAATTAGCTTCATTACGCACAGCCAGCACCGGAAGTGTGTGTGTGTGTGTGTGTGTGTGTGGCTGCGTCGAGGCGACACAAGGTACATCACGTAGCAGTTAGGAACATGCGGCTGAAAAAGTAAGAGAATGCAACCTTTCCACGATAACACAACTACTCCACAATTTGAAAAGGCAACCACATGATTTTTCCCAGCCAATGAGAGAAAGAGACATGATGGTAGGAAGGCAGGCAGTAGAGGTAAACATGTAGATATGCTAACAAGTTCAGCTCAGGTTTGTCATATGCTGTAGAGGAACAACAAATATTTTATTCATATCAACTTTCTATGACTTTAGTCGCATAATATGTTGACTGTATTCTAATAACATAACTTTTTCCAAAACAGTACAAAATGTTTTGTTTCTCATATTACCACTTTCAATGTAATTGACATTTTTTCTTTAAAATCAACTGTATGTGATTAAAATTATGGGGGTTTTTTTGTATTATGTTTTGTCATAATAAAATGTGGCCACACGGTGGCTGACTGGTCTCACAGTCAGGAGGTTCAGGGTTCGAATCTCCGTTGGGCATCTCTGTGTGGAGTTTGCATGTTCTCCCCGTGCGTGCGTGGGTTTTCTCCGGGTACTCCGGTTTCCTCCCACATTCCAAAAACATGCATGTTACGTTAATTGGCGACTCTAAATTGTCCATAGGTATGAATGTGAATGTGAATGTTTGTTTTCTAATATGTGCCCTGCGATTGGCTGGCGACTAGTCCAGGGTGTACCCAGCCTCTCGCCCAAAGTTAGCTGGGATAGGCTCCAGCATCCCCGTGACCCTAATAAGGACAAGTGGTATAGAAAATGAATAAATAATAAAATGTTATTTTTTCTCATAATATGGCCAGCTTATTCCCAGAAAAATTAAGACTTTTCATGAAGAGTATGACTTTTTTCTCAAAATATTTTGACTATTGTAAAAATTCAAAAATGCAAAAATTTTTTTTTGGCCGTTGTTTTTTTAAGTTAACTATTGCACCTTTTTTTCTTCTTGTAATTTATTCTCACGACAATAATTTTTTCGCCTAATATGACCAGTTTATTATCATACAATTAATTTATGTTGGAATATGACTTTTTTCCTGAAAACTTTCTGCTGTTTTACTTAACTATTCTCACTTTCTTCTTATGCTTTTTCTTTTATTTTTGATTTTATTAATCTAAAATGTTTTCCACAGCAGTTTTGTTTTGTTTATCATATTGCCCCATTTTCATTATTCGATGAACCGTAAAGTTGAACAATTTATACAATTTAATAATTAATTTTTGTTAGAATATAACTTTTTCTTAAAATATTTTCACTTTATTCTATTAAAAGTTCCAGCTGTTTTTTTTCCTGCTGTTGCTTTTTAAATTACTGGTAACGCCAACTAAGCGACACTTCTCTTTTGTTAAATCAGATGGTAAATGAGTCAAGCTAAATGAATGCTGTGGTGGGTGACACACACACACGCACACATGCATGCAGTGCAGTCCACAACAATGTATCCAGTGTGGCACACATCAAGACAAGCTTGCAAGTTGCCATTGAGGTGAGGATTATTATTTTCTGTCATCTCCTGAGTGATGTTCTCATTTACACTGAGAGCCTGTCACTCAATGTATGACCCCCTCTACGCACACATGCACACCCCCAGCTCATCCATTGGCCTCCTCGTGGCGTCGCTGATGCGTCACATCTGGAAGCTCTTCCCTCTTGGACGTGTTGCAGAGACGTTCCGTGTGGGAAAAAGTGGAGGAGATTAGCAGACATGAGCAAACCATCCCACTCCAATGTGAATGGGATCAGCTTGCTTGAAAGCGAGAGTGCATCAAAATGCCAGCAATTTGCTTTTCCGGACTCTTTGAACGCCCCCTTTGCCGCCGTGTCAAAGGTCAAAAAGCAAGAGCTGACACGTCGTGACCTGTGCCGAGTCCAATCGTCATCAAGTCCTGCACACTCTTGTCAAGGGGTACTCACACAACATCGTCGGTACTGTGGTGGACTTGGGTTCCATGCCTCCTCCCTCTCCTGGACCACGCTGGCCTGCATTGGCACGCATCATTCTCGTTACAACACCTTTCCTGTTGGCTTATTTGGAGTCACTCTCATCAATCAGTCAGTCAATCCCTGACTGAAAGGGTACTCGACAAAGTCTCGAGTTTCCCTGAATCAAAGAGTACTTGACAAAGACACGAGTTTCATTGATCAAAGGGTACTCAACAAAGACTCAAGTTTCACTGATTCAAAAGGTACTTGACAGTCTCAAGTTTCCCCTGACTGAAAGGGTACTTGACAAAGTCTCGGGTTTACTTGAATCAAAGAGTACTTGACAAAGTCTCAAGTTTACCTGAATCAAAGAGTACTCGATAAAGACTCAAGTTTAACTGATCAAAGGGTACTCGACAAAGTCTCAATTTTCCCTGAATCAAAGGGTACTCGACAGAGACTCAAGTTGCACTAAATCAAAGGATACTCGAGAAAGACTCAAGTGTCCCTGATTCAAAGGGTACTTGACAAAGACTCAAGTTTTCCTGAAATAAAGGATACTCGACAAAGACTCAAATTTCATTGCACGTAGTCAAAGGACGCTTCAGGTCCCGCAGGTCCGAAGACGTCGCTGACAGGAAGTCAAGCTTTCTGCACACAAAGCAACACGTCCATCAACAAAGACTACAGGACGATCTGCTTCCAGTTAGCTAGCGCCACCATTCCTGTTTGAGGTGGATCCCGTTTCAGGATCACGCTATTACGCTGTTGAATGAAACACGTTTTCCGCTGGAGAACATAGGCGCACAACGGCAAGCGTTTGCAGGGGTGACCCCAGCTAAAGCGGGTCCATGCAAAGTTTCCTGTTCCTGAGAGTGCACTAAAGAAGGATGACAAATCTACCCCGACGTTACCTGGCATTACGTGGCGGCTCCAGTTTCTCCTTGTTTGGAAACGCACCAGCTCGACCGCGACTTAGCTCGTCTCACAAGTCTACAGATGAAGACGGCGACAGCTGCACCGCACAAAATACGAATTATTCTTTTCATTATATACTACCAGCAGGTAGTAATCTGTTCCAGAAGGTCCATCAAAAAGCAAATTGTACAAAAACAGGAACAATTGTTTCCATAAGTAATCATGTAAACCCATTTAATCCATTCCGGATGTCCAAATATACCAACAAGAACATATAATAGATGAAAGGTGGTGCAGAATACTATATGTGTGAATGCTCCAGCATTCACACAATTACAGCAGGGGTGCCCAATTTGATGTAAACAAGGAATAATAGGAGTATAAAAGTGAATATAGGGCTGCTTCATGTCTATGGAGCTCTAATGATGTTAAAAAGCATATCTAAATCAGCATCATCCAATGCACAGCATTATCTGCCAACAGAAGAGCAGTTTCAGTGGTAGATTACTATCACTGTCCTGCTCCGCTGACAGACTGAGAAGATCATTCCTCCCCCACTCCATGGGGCTTTTCAACACAACAGAGGGGGACAATAAAACACTTGCCTTGGTTGTTTTATGTTGTGATTAAGTTTATTATTACATTTTTTACAGATCTGTCAGAAAAGTACATTTCTCTTGGAGATGAATAATGTACCTGTGTATCTATCGTGACGCTAGGCCTACAGTATACAGCTCCTTGTTTTTTACGTTTGCTTTCATTACAGTGGAAAAAAACCTGATAGCGATATTTACGAATATTACATTTTTTTGCCAACAGCGGGCCGATAATGATGGTGAGCTGATATTATTGTACAGGAGGGTAAAGGAAACTATAGGGGTGTTATATCATGTGCAGGGGGCTGGAATAATGTTCAAAAGTGTTTTAAGAAGGTTGTAAAATGGTTTGCTATGTCTTATTTTCTCTTATCATGTCTACTACATTGGGTAATCGCAGAATAAATGTGACTATAGGGTGTTATTTAATGTCTAAAGGGCTCTACATGATGCTAAAAGAGGGTATTTACATTGTGGTATTATTAGAAATACTTTTATTAGAAATATCCATCCATTTTCTTCCACTTATCCGAGGTCGGGTCGCGGGGGCAGCAACCTAAGCAGAGAAGCCCAGAGGTCCCTCTCCCCGGCCACTTCTTCCAGCTCTTCCCAGCGGATGCCGAGGTGTTCCCAGGCCAGCCGAGAGACATAGTCTCTCCAACGTGTCCTGGGTCTTCCCCGAGGCCTCCTACCAGTTGGACGTGCCCTGAACACCTCCCCAGGAAGGCGTTCGGGAAGCATCCTAACCAGATGCCCGAACCACCTCATCTGACTTCTCTCAATACGGAGGAGCAGCTGTTCTACTTCAAACCCCTCAACGCCCTGGCTGCGCCTAGAAATTCTGTCCATGAAAGTAGTGAACAGAATCGGTGACAAAGGCCAGCCCTTGCAGAGTCCAACCCTCACTGGAAACGGGTCCGACTTATTTTCGGCAATCCGAAACCAAACTCTGACACCGGTCATACAGGGAAAGAACCGCCTGAATTAGGTGGTCCGATACCCCATATTCCCGGAGCACTCCCCACAGTATTCCCCGAGGAACACGGTCGAATGCCTTTTCCAAGTCCACAAAACACATGTAGACTGGTTGGGCAAACTCCCATGCACCCTCAAGGACCCTGCCAAGAGTATAGAGTTGGTCCACAGTCCCACGACCAGGACGAAAACCACACTGCTCCTCCTGAATCCGAGATTCAACTATCCGGCAGATCCTCCTCTCCAGAACTCCTGAATAGACCTTACCGGAAAGGTTAAGGAGTGTGATCCCGCGATAGTTAGAACACACCCTCCGGTCCCCCTTCTTGAAAAGCGGGACCACCACCCTGGTCTGCCAGTCCAGGGGCACCGACCCCGACGTCCACGCAATGCTGCAGAGTCGGAAGTCATTTTCCATGGCCTCTCCAAACTCCTCCCATGTCCGGGTTTTTGCCTCAGCGACCGCCAGGGCTGCAGACCGCTTAGCCTTCCGGTACCTGTCAGCTGCCTCCAGAGTCCCATGGGCCAAGACGGCCTCATAGGACTCTTTCTTCAGCTTGATGGCATCCCTTACGGGACAGGCACCGACCACCTGACGGCCACAGCTCCGATCGGCTGCATCGACAATGGAGTCATCCATTGTCAAACCTCGCCCACTCGGATTCAATGTCCGCTGCCTCCCTCGGAACATGGTCAAAGCGCTCCCGTAGGTGGGAGTTGAAACTCCTTCTGACAGGGGATTCTGCCAGGCGTTCCCAGCAAACCCTCACAATGCGTTTGGGTCTGCCAGGTCTGACCGGCATCCTCCCCCACCATCAGAACCAACTCACCACCAGGTGGTGATCAGTTGACAGCTCCGCCCCTCTCCTCACCCGAGTGTCCAAAACATGTGGTCGCAACTCTGACGACACAACCACAAAGTCAAACATCGAACTGCGGCCCACGGTGTCCTGGTGCCAAGTGCACATGTGGACACCCTTATGCTTGAACATGGTGTTCGTTATAGACAATCCGTTACGAGCACAGAAGTCCAATAACAAGACACCGCTCGGGTTAAGATCAGGGGGGCCGTTCCTCCCAATCACACCTCTCCAGGTCTCACTGTCGTTGCCAACATGAGCGTTGAAGTCACCCAGCCAAACAAGGGAATCTCCCGAGGGAGCACTCTCTAGTACTTCCTCTAAGGACTCCAAAAAGGGCGTATTTTCTGAACTGCTGTTTGGCGCATAGGCGCAAACAACAGTCAGTTCCCGTTCCCCCACCCTAAGGCGTAAGGAAACTACCCTCTCGTTTACTGGGTTAAACTCCAACATGCAGGTTTGGAGCCGGGGGGCAACAAGAATTGCCACCACTGCTCAATGCGTCTCATTGTCGGGAACACCAGATTGGAATGAAGTCCAGCCCCTCTCGAGAGAACTGGTTCCAGAGACACTTGCTGTGCGTTGAGGTGAGTCCGACTATATCTAGCCGGAATTTCTCCATCTCACGCACTAGCTCAGGCTCCTTCCCCGTCAGAGGTGACATTCCACGTACGGACAACTAGCTTTTGTAGCCAAGGATCGGACCGCCAAGGCGTCTGCCTCCGTCCACCACCCAGATCTCTTTGCACCCGACCCCTTTGGCCCCTCCCACGAGCTCATGGGAGGGGGGACCCACATTATCTTTTTGAGCTGTGCCCGCCTGGGCCCCATGGGTGCAGGCGCGGCCACCAGACGCTCGCCATTGTGCCCCGCCTCCGGGCCTAGCTCCAGAGGGGGGCCCCGGTGACTCGCGTCCAGGCGAGGGAAAACGAAGTCCATTGTTATTGTGCATCATTGGGGTCTATTGAGCCACTCTCTGTCTGGTCCCTCCCCTAGGACCTGTTTGTCATGGGTGACCCTACCAGGGGCATGACCGCCCCCGACAACTTAGCTCCTAGGATCATTGGGACACGCAAACTTCACCACAATAAGGTGGTGACTCAGGGAGGAGTATTAGAAATTTCATATATTTATATTATTATAAATTCACTTATCATGGTCTGGTCTGGAACCAATGACCCGCCATAAACGTAAAGGTTAGTGTGCTTGGATTGGTATTATTTTCCTACTGCCTACCTCTGTAAAAAATGACAGCCCAGAAGAACCTTCTCTAGAAAAGTAGAAAGATTGCTGTGTCTGTGAAATGGGAAAGCGTCCAACAACATGTTGTCAGGGAAGAGTAAATAGCAGGAATCCCATGAAGAAAATTGATACTCTTCCTCGGAGAAGATAAATCCGCTGGGGGTTAACAATCGTGTAGTAAAATTCATCCAATTAGGGATTATTCCTTTAATCTCTTCAAAACGTCAACAGATTGACTTGCAAGCACAAACAAAGAAAACATAGCTTTTACCACCAACTCTCTATCAACATGAAAAACCAATCGTGTTTGCAACCACAACTTGGGCTGACATTCTCTGGCTTGTGGAACTAAAAGTCAAGTGGTAGACCCAAAATAAAGAGCTAGAAGATCCAATTGGCTGATTGTCAAGACAGGAGATCATCCTCGGCCCGAATAAAGGTTGTTACTGGTACCGAGTGCAGTCCAGTAACCATCAGACGCCAACTGCCAGAGAGGAAACAACATCTTCAAATGCCTGGTCTCTTTCAGGGTTTGGAATTTGCAGCAGAGCAGCAAACATGGGACATTGAAAGGTGGAAGAAAGTTTTCTTCTCCCTTGATGGTCCTGATGTCTTCCAACGTTACTGGCAAAACAAGGAGATCCCACCTGAGATGTTTTCCACCATCACGATCCTTCAATGGAGCAGTGAAGCTTGAGGTTGTGCAGGGGCGTCAAACGGCAGCTGGCTATGTGGAGATGCTGTAGGTGGCATCCCTGATGCCTGAAGGCACTGGTCTGTGTGGTAATGACTGGCTTTTTTGACACTTCACAAAAAGACTTCTTCCAGAGGAATAAGCTCATCCTGCGTGTTCCCCTCCTCTAAATCCAACGGAGAACATTTGGGGATGGATGGAAAAATGGACATGAGTTCCAGACAGTGGAAGCCACACCCATTTTTCACCTCATGAACAAGAATGGCACACATCCTCATTACTCACTCCTTCTTCTACTTTTTATTTCTATTTTAGCCTTTTTAAGCTATGCTCTTACACTTTTGGTTAACCTACAGTATTTGCCGTCAATGGTTGGCCACGCCGCGTGACGGAACCATACAGCACAGAGCAAAGGGACTGGTTTGGGATGTGCCGTGAAAAGCCATGTTTTAGTGTACGCTCAAATCAACAGGATGCTGGAAGATGCAGGGGAGGCTTCACAAGGAGAAAGATGTCATTCAAGGCATTAAAGGCTCCATTTAGCCGTCCAAATGAGGCGTCCAAGCTGGTCTGGCGCTGCACCTGCTGGATGCCAGGAGCCAAGAACAACAAAGGAGTGATGGTCCCTGATCCCGGGTCTGCTTCAGCGTTTCCACTCGGTAACAACCTGGAACATTTCTAAGCGTTGCTTGTGTGTGTGTGGTTTATGAGAATGTGAAGGTCTCTCCTCCTCCTCCTTCACTCTTCAGGCTGAATTATGAGTGTCGGGATCAAGGCTGATGTCTGGCACCGTCCTCTTCCACTTCCTGATTGGATCACGCCTCCAGCCGTAAATCTTGTCACATGACCACCACGCTCCTTTCTGCTCCCTTGGGTTCACGTAGTGTATAACACTTCCAGTATGATTACTTGGATAAGATTATATTTATTATTACTATACGTGCACTGTATTTCTCGTACATATTGTATACTTATTTCATTTTAAACTATAATTATTTTGTATGCTTCTTTTAATATACTTAATTATATTGTAGTCGACCTACCCATTCATGCGCACACATATAATGTAAGCGTCTTTCCATACACACGCTGCAAATATCCTTATAATACAAACATGGCTGTCTATTCACATTCGTAACGGCAACATCAATGTGCATACACCCTTACGGATATCTTTTTGTCAGTCCATCGGACGCGTGCACACACACAGTCGGACGTTCACATCCATGCCCTTCAAATACACACATAATGCATCCATCTGTCTGTCCATTCGCATAACAAGCATCTGCCCATTCCTGCACGCTACTGTGAGTCTGTGATCTTACCAATATCCTATTTCGTAGCTATTGAAAAGTTCCATCTGCAGCCACTGAGAAAAAAGTTAAAATAATAAACAACCAAAACATGCATCACATCATAATATATACATGTTTGGTCTTTTGCATACTGCCCATTCAATTACACACACCAGTCAGTTCACATACACACATTAGTTAAGTGTACTGGTTCCTGTGTTTTGCTTTGCATAAGCCTAAATAATGCAGCGTTTATATTTCAGCATTCCAGACCACATGTCTAACATCGTTTGAAAGGTAATCAATCGATTTAATCGACACTAGGAAATGAATGATCAAATTTAAGCACGGCAGGTTTTATATGAATGTTTTTTTTTTTTACTATTTTAATGATAAGGACTTGTTACCCTTGTAACACTTTGATTTGTCTTAAGTCCATTCGAATCCATTCCATTTTCCTCCGCTTATCCGGGTCCGGGACGAGATGGCAGCAGTTTCAGTAGGGAAGTCCAGACTTCCCGGTGCCCGGCGACCTCTTCCGGCTCCACCGGGAGGACACCAAGGCGTTCCCAGGCCAGCTGTGCGACGTAGTCCCTCCAGCGTGTCCTAGGTCTTCCCCGGGGCCTTCTCCCGCCTGGGCATGCCCGAAACACCTCACCGGGAAGGCGCCCGGACTAGATGCCCGAGCCACCTCAACTGGCTCCTCTCGATGTGAAGGAGCAGCGGCTCTACTCTGAGCTCCTTTATGATGGCCGAGCTCCTCACACTATTTGTCTTAAGTCGATTAGCCAAACCTGTTGGCTGGGGCGCCAGGAATGACGTCATGTGACGCTGAGCATGCGCACTCTGTTAGAAGTGTGTGTAGATGTCCTAAAATACGGAATTTTTCATAGGATATGGGTGTATTTTCATTAGTATACATGCTTGTTAGCTACATGACTTCTTTCTTCCTTCCTTCTTCAGTTGTGCATGGGATTTATACAAAGTGTTGGACCACATCCAAAGTTAAGTCCAACTTGAAGCCTTACACACTCAAGGATGGGAACGTCAGGGCAGCATAACGTACGGCACGTAGTGACCGTAAAGTTATGCTGACCAGGAATGTGGGGCTTGTCGTTCAGAAGTCAGTTTCGGGAGTTACTGTTCTGGTCTGGCGCAAGTTCCATTTTTTTCTTGCAATGATAAGCGCCTTGATCAAGCGCCTCCTCGTTGCCTTTGTAGCGTCTGTGCAAACGTTACAGTATGTCGGATATCCATTCGCTTTAATATCTATCTGCACATCCAGTGGTGCAGAATAACTTAAATACATTTAAAATAAAAAAACTAAACTCTGTCACGCTCTATCAGATAGAATTAATCATTCAATCTGTAATTTCATTCTTTGTTAATTGAACCTGAAGTGTTGGATTCACTTTATTGAAATAAAATGTGAATGCATTTTCATGAATTGTTGTTTGCTTGTTTCTTTAGTATCCAGCTGCTTGATTTTTTGGCAAAAAAGTTACTGGACTGATTTGAAGTTACTGGATCGTTACGGATCGTCGGCAAAAAAAAATTCCATAAAGAAAATCTCCTCCTAAAAGCCGTTTCACTAAATAGTTTTGTTTAGCAATTAGCATTAGCATCGTGGCCAAAGCCCACTAATTTGCCCCAAGCTGAAATATTAATAATATTAATAATACTATTATAACTTCAAATATTAGTCAAAGGCCCAACTTACCTTATTTTAGCACAACTTACCTTTTGAAGTTTATGTACACAAGCTTGCGTTAGCAGGAAAATACGTCTGTCACAGACCAGTCCTGCCAGAAACAAGTGTTGGCTTGACAAAGGTTCCTAGGTTCATGTTGAATACAGTATAGTTCACACAATAAAAGGAATATGTTGCGGTGAGTTGGTACAACAATAAAACAGTCAATGAAAACTAAAGGATTCTAATACAAATATAAAAATATTTTCAGAAATCAGTGTATACCGGAAGAATGATAGGTGAAGTCAATAAAAGCATAGAATTATTTGTGTGTGTTATTTACAGGAATATTGAGGGTGGCCTAGTGGTAAGCATGTGGGCTATGCAGTCAGGAGATCTGGGTTGAAATCTCTGCTTTCTCTGCTTGGCACCTCTGTGTGGAGTTTGCATGTTCTCATGTGTGTGGGATTTTTCTCCAGCTACTCCACTTTCCCCCCACATTCCAAAAACATGCGCGTTACTCTAAATAGTCCAAAGGTATGAATGCTTGTTTGTCTATATGTGCCCTGGCATTGCCTGACTGGCAACAAGTACAGGGTGTACCCCACCTCTCACACAAGATGTCACCTGGGATAGGCTCCAGCATACCCCCACGGCCCCAGTGAGGATAAGTGGCATAGAAGGTGGAAGGATGGAAATCACGATGTCCGTGTCATCCATGGCATGTGGGCTGGGTTCTGCAGGCTCAGTCAACCACAAAACAGCCATCACTTCATGATTATTGATGAAAAAGCGACACTGTAAATTTGGGATATTGAAAACACGATACGGCGGCTGATGCCGTACAAAATATCAAAGTTGTTCCCTTTCAGTTTTCACTTGCTGGGAATCCCTTCGGACGCCCCTGCACGAGAACTAGTTCCTCACAGTGCCTCTCATAGTAGCAGATAGCAGCAGCTTATGCCAAAGAAAAAGCACATTTAGCAAACGGAGAAGCACAGTAGAAAAGAACACACATTTTCACTCAATTTCAGTTGAGTGAAAAAGTTCACACACACACACAAGCCTTGCAGGCTGTTGATGGAACGCATTGAAGGTGGGGAGTCTTTTCACAGACAAGGACCGTGACCTTCCTTCTTCTTTCCTTTCACTCGTCTGCTTCTGTGTGACACTGACAGCCAGCACACAAACGTGCACGTGTGTGTGTGCGGTTAGGAGTCACGGTCAACAAGACAAGAACAACACGTTCATTTTATTTGTTAGCCCAGTGACTTCCTGTGTTGGGCCTCAGCAGCTGCTGTCGCTGACAAGCACACTCGCATCACACGCACTATTGTCATGCGCCGCGCTTACATGCGCACGTGTGTGTGGTCTGGGTGATCAGGTTCAGCGTGCTTCGTTCACACAACGCAATCTTCATCCAGCCTCACACACCTCTCGCAGGGGCCACAGTAACCTGGGGGGGGCTCTCTGCAGCGTTAGCACCCCCCTTATGTGTGTGTGTGTGTGTGTGTGTGAGACCCAACGAGCACATGAAAGGTGCGTATCTCACGCCGCACTGACAGGAAACAGACCCCCGGCCCGGGCGGCGGTGTTGTGTTACAACGCCGCACTTTAACACAAATTGAAAGCATGAGCGGCGGACACAAAGAGGCCAATGTTGTCATGTCAGCACGCCATTCCTCACCTTCTTCTTCTCCTCGTCCACATCCAAAACTATTGATCGCTGCTCTCTGGCAAGCGTTTGCCGTAAACGTCTTTGTTTCTCCTGTCTGAGACTACAAAGAAAGGCAGCAGTTTAGTTTTGGAACATCTGTAGCTCACACTTTCCCAATTGTACAGGTCCTTCTGCTGTATGTGTCTTTTACTTCATTTCTTCCGTCACCACTTGCAATATCCACATTTTAGGAAAGAGAAAGAGAAAAGAAGCCAGGATAGACACGGATCAGGCAGTCGTAGGAGAAAAGCAGGGGAGAAAACAATATTTAAAAATAAATAAACTAGTGTTTTGGTATATACTGTATAACATTACAAATTAATAATAAAATCATATCAATTCACAGACATAAAGAAGGATCAATAAAAACATGACAAAATACAAAATAAACAGCAAACACAGATCATAATAGCAATATAGGACTAAACTTGTTTTAATAATATAATATACAATCAAACAACAAATAGATACTGTAAACAAAGACATTTTTATAACTTAAAAAATATAAATTATAACAAATATAAATATATTTAAAAAATAATTTTAACATTTTCCATAAATAAAGTAAAAAATTCAATAACTACAAGAGCAAAACATTTAAAATTAAGTTACAATAAAAGATGAAATAATAGCAAATAAATAAACACAATGAGAATAATGAAAAAAAATAGTGACACACAATAGATCAACAAATATTACAAGATGTAAATTTTCAAAACATAAAAAAATAATAATAAATGAACGTCAAAAAGGCAATAGCGATAAATATATTCAGGAGGCTAATAAAACAAAATATACAGTAATAAAATCCAAATACAATAAAATTTAAAAAGCAAATAATAATGGGAATAACAATAAATAAAATAATACACGTGATGAAAATAGAAAATACATTTACATAATCAAGATAAATCAATACAAAAAGGAGCACAACAGAAATAATAACAATATTAATGAAATACAAATTCACAGCAAATCAATCTTTAACTTCAGGTTCAACCTGGAAGCCTGGAAAACATGAAAACCTGCGTGTCCAAAGCGTCAGCAAACCTCAGAGGGAGGACGTGCACCCTGACGTGACGATAGCCATAGATCACCCTCTCCATCACGACACCTTCAACCCAACATCAAAGTCGCAGCTCATGTGGAACTTCATCTTTCCCTCCCTTAATCGCGGCTCCACACTGCCAGCAGCACTCGTGCACGCGACCACCAGAGCACTCCGCTGCAGGCAAGACACACTGATGATGTCACCACACAGTTACACAAACTTAACTGCCATGCAAGCTGCACACTGACTACTCTCATGAGCCTCCAACAGGCAGACCTCTCGGAAGACATTCTCCATGTGGAACCAATCAGGACTCAAGTTATTTCGCTGCTACCATTTCTCTTAAACCTTCTTGTCTGCTTGGAATGACGTGAGGACAAGCTAGACAGTCTGAATGGATGTGAAGACAAGCTAGAAGGTCCGAATGGATGTGAAGACAATCTAGACAGTCTAAATGGATGTGAGGACAAGCAAGAAGGTCCAAAAGGGATGTGACGACAAGCTAGAAGGTCCTAACGAACGCGAGGACAAGCTAGACAGTCTGAATGGATGTGAGGACAAGCTATCATGGCTTCTATTCCTTTGCTGGAATCATTCAACGTCCCAAAGTGGAGCAAACGAAGACTTCCTCTTCTTCTTCTGTGGTTTTTCCTGTCCTCCATCCTCTTTTTGGCGGTGCCTTGGTGCTTCTGGCTACTAAGAAGACAGAAAACGTGCGGACAGGGAAGGAACCTACTACACACCCTCACTCGCGGCCCCCATTTTTGTTTGTCAGGACCGGCCCCGTGGCCCGCTACATTATCCGCCGTCCCTTTTTGGTCCGAGAGGCGGGGAAACCTCGTCCACCCCTATGGGGTTCCCGGTAGAGCCATAAATGTCAGAAACCCCAATTCTCTCAGGGGTCCATTTTTGGTAGTTCTGTCAGGTCGGGGGACCCGGAGCAGCATTTAATTTTTTTACATCACATCCATGGTCCCTTTCTGGTCCAGGAGGTGAGGAAAACCTCATCTACCCTTATGGGGTGTCCCAGTAGAGCCATAAATGTCAGAAAGCCCACTTCTCACAGGGGTCCATTTTTGGTACTTCTGTCAGGTCGGGGGACCTGGTGCAACACTTAATTTATTGAAGTCACATCCAAGGCCTCTTTCTGGTCCGAGAGGTGGGGAAACCACCTCCACCCAGTGGGGGTCCTGGCAGGACACAAGAATGTCGGAAACCCGATTTTCAGACTTCAGCTACAGTACTTTGTCAGGTTGTATTTTATTCCTTGTCACATCCGTGACTCCTTTCTGTTCCCGGATGTGAGGGGACACCTCCCACACTGTCATGGAGGGTCCCGCTAGAAAACCCACTTCTCTGAGGGGTGGATTTTTTGCAGTCCTGTCCGGTCGGGGGACTCGGTTGTCTTGTTTTGTGGTCCGGCACCCTCATCTGGGGTCCAATAAGGACTTTTACATGTCAGACAGCCCACTTCTGAGGGTGAGATTGAGTTTGGGCCAGCATATTGGGTCTGGCTACATGGCGGAACCTTTTATCTTTTTGGCGAGGTCTGTCACCGGGGAGACCCCCAAACACAACCTGCTCTACCTGTTGGCTCGGCAACTTCTGCCCAACGCGGAGGTCGGTCGGGTGCCCGGCGAGGGTTCTGCTGTCGTCGGTGACGACGCGGCGGTTTGCACTAAACGGCGCGGCGGGACGCTAATGACAATCCTGCACGGCTGTGCCCGGGCCCGTCTGGTCGAAAACATGCAATTAAAAGCACATAGACGGAACGGGACGGTTTGGAGATGAGTCATGAGGTCATGCTCGACTGGGAAAGTCCCAGGAGAAAATCACAAGTTGGGAAAGTCACCTTTAATGCAGGGGTGTCAATTGGTTTTCTTTATTCCCATAATATTACAACTTTTCCCCCATCCTAATAGACAAAGTTATTTGTTTTCCTTTACTTCTCATAATATTACAACTTTTCCCTCATCCTAATTGACAAAGTTATTTGTTTTCCTTTACTTCTCATAATATTGCAACTTTACAGAAACGTCTTTTTTCAGGGGGCTACCACGAACACTTTTCATTCATTCATTCATTCATTTTCTGTGCTGCTTACCCTAATTAGGATTGCGGGTATGCTGGAGCCTATCCCAGCTGACTTTAGGCGGGAGGCGGGGTACACCCTGGACTGGTCGCCAGTCAATTGCAGGGCACATATAGACAAACAAAGACAAACATCCACACTCTAATGGACAATTTGGAGTCGCCAATTACGCTAAACATTATGCATGTTTTTAGAATGTGGGAGGAAACCGGAGTACCCGGAGAAAACTCACGCACGCACGGGGAGAACATTCAAACTCCACACAGAGATGCCAAATGGAGATTCGAAATCAGAACCGCCTGACTGTGAGGCCAATATTCTAACCATTCAACCACCGTGTGGCCACACTTTTCATTACTACTATATTCTTTGGGCGGCGGGGGTGCTGAAAACCATTTTATCTCCAAAATGGTGATGCTGCAAAAAAAGTTTGGGAACCACTGGCTTATCCTCATTAGGGCTGCGGAGGTATGCTGGAGCTGACTTCGGGCGGGAGGCGGGGTACACCCTGGACTGGTCGCCAGCCAATTGCAAGGCAAACGTTTTTCTCATTCCACTTTTTTCCCAAATAAATAAATATTTTGACTTTCGAAAAAAAAACAGCAGTTATATAGACAAATAAAGAAGAGAATGTCATAATCAAAAGTAAAAAAATGTCAATTTTACAAGAATAAACTGGCAAAGTGACAAAAAACAGTAGCATAGGGTTGAAATATGAAAGAAAAAATATTAAAGAAATTTTATTTTTGCTGTTTTCTATCATGTTCCAAATATTTCAACAACACTGTATTCCCGTCATATTGCAACCTCATTTTCCAAGACTGACAACTTTGTTTTTTCTCTTTTGAGCTTAAAAAAAACCCAACATTTTTTGAATGGAATATTTACTAAAATAACATTTTACAAAACTGCGGTGAGACCAGTTTTGTTTGGTTAAGAGACAGTGCCACTGAGGAAAAGACAGGAGGCAGAGCTGGAGGTAGCAGAGATGAAGATGGCTGAGGTTCTCTTTGGGTGTGACCAGGATGGACAGGATCAGGAAGACCAAAGAAGAGGTTTATGGATGTAGTGAAAGAGGACATGAAGGTAGTAGAAGGTAGAAGAGGATACAGAAGACAGGGTTAGATGAAGGCACTTGATTCTGATGCTGTGGCAACCCCTGAAGGGATAAGCCCAAAGGAAAAGAAGATTTACTAAAATGACATTGTTTTTCTTCATAACATGAGCTTTTTCTTGTAAAATTGCTAATTTTTTTCTTGGTAGAATATGACTTTTTCCTCTAAAAGATTGGACTTTTTTTTTTTTTTTTACACTATTTCAACTTTCTTTTTGCTGTTTTTCTCCTCATAGTATTGACTTTATGTCCATAATATTTGGATTTTATTCTCATGATTACTTTTCCGCAACTTTATTCTTTGTTTTGTTTGTTTCAAATTAATGCTACTAAAATGACGTCATATCATATCATAACATTACACCTTTTTTCTCTTAAAATTTTGCCTTTATTCTTTTCAAATTGTTCCATTTTTGCTGCTGTTTTTTTAGTTTTCTTGTGAAATGTTTCAGACTGTGCCAGTAGACGTGGGACAGGAGGACACAAACGTTCGCCATGCTACATTTCAGCATCACGCGGGGTTAGTATATTTGCTCTCCTTCAGCACCTCCGTCTGCAGCTGATTGACAGATCATTGGCAGAGCTCTGCTTTAAGATGCGTAGCAAAGCCTGCTTATTTTTTTATATAAAGAAATGAACCTGAAAATAAAAACAACATTTCAAAAAGGGCTTCTCTGTTACACAATGCCATCTTGTGTTGCCGTGTGTCCCACAGACATGCCAAAGGCGACTGAAAGGACGACGTGGGCGAAGCAACAGGCAAAGACAGAGCTAATCCCCGCAACCGCAGGCTGCATTATTTATTGACTTTTACGGACAAACTCCACATTCTCACAGGGCTAAATGCAGACCCAAAACATCACAGGCACCTTAGCGTGCGAGCCAATGGAAGGCTTTAATTAGCCGTCAACAGGAATAGACGACGCATCAACAGCCGGGACGCACGTTTGGCAAACATGCCACTAGACCAGATGCACAGATGACAGACATCAAAGAAAGAAGTGACGCAGCACAAACATGCTAACTTCAAGTGAAGCCACAAACAACCTACAACATTCCCCACAAATTTGAAATGGGGATGCTACCTGCTGCTGAGCTCCGGGGCCGCACTCCAGAACTCGGTGGCTTTTGGGCACTACGTGAATGCTAAAAAGTCTAATAGATAGTATGCTAGCAGATACCTTGGATTCATAATTTAGCGTCAATAAACATTTGCTAAAGTGCTGAAGGTCAAGACGATATGCATTATATGAGTTAAAAACGTTAGCACCCAGCAAGAATGGTACTGTATACATAAATTGCTAACTGCTACCGATTTTAATTTTGAGAGGATACTAACGTGTAAATGCTAACAATGTATTTATCAAAATTTGCTTCAATAGACACTTGCTAAAGTGCTATAAGTCAATGTGATATGTACAATTTTAATATGTTAACAATACCACCTAGCAAGTACTGTGCAAGTACGTACTGTGTACGTAAAATGCTAACTGCTACCTAATGTAATTTTGAGAGAAACAATACCTAAATGCTTTTGTAAATATGTAAACGCTTTCAATGCTAACAGATAATATGCTAACATTTAGCATGATAGCATTGTATGTTAACAAAGCCACCTCGCAAGAAGGGTATTATGTACATAAAGTGCTAACTGCTACCTAATGTAATTTTGAGAGAATACCTAAATCCTTACAATGCTAACAGCTAACATTTAGCACGCTAGCATTGTATGTATGTATTGCTCTAGCTGTACAAAATCAAAGTAGCTTCAACAAACACTAGCACCTAGGAAGAGGGGTATTACATACATAAATTGCCAAAAGCTAAATAATGTAATTTTGAGAGAATCCCAAAAATAGGTAAATGTAAGGTAAAAAAAAAAAAAAAAGGTAAATGTCAATAGCTAACATGTAGCATGCTGAGACTGTACAAAGCTGTAATTTTGACTTGTATGGAAAAATGATTGCAAACATAGAAAATGTGTAAAGATTTATTTCATCAAGAAATAGAAAGACAAAAAGGTCTTTGGTAATATTTTGAGCACCTTCAGCAAACATGAATTACTTTGCAGTAACGCTTTCCACCACAAGAGGCAACAGTCAAAGGCTGCTACTTCATTAGCTTCATGCTAAGGAAGTTAGCATGTTCTTCTTAATCCAATACATATACATGCAATCTGCAATTTAAAGTAGTTGTACAAAACGAGACTGTACTTTCATATATACAGTACTGCGCAAAACCTGGCTGCTTTCGTGTTTAAATGCAAATAACTACAAAAGTACAAATATATAATGAACTTTCTTTAAGAAAAATAATAATACTAACAATAATAAATATATACATCATGATATTTCCATCCATCCGTCTTCTTCCACATATCCAAGGTGGGTTGGTGGGGGCTTCCCCCCAGATCCTGATCCTGTCCGGATCCCGAGGCGTTCCCAGGCCAGTTGAGAGACAAACAGTCGTCTCTCCGGCGTGTGAGAGACATACAGTAGTCTCTCCACCGTGTCCTGGGTTTATCCTGAGGCCTCCTACCGGTGGGGCGTGCCCTGAACTCCCCCCCCCAGGGATGCCCCGGCCCCCTCATCTGGCTCCGGTTCTATTCCGAGTTTGTCCCGAATGACAGAGCGTGTCACCTTACAGAACCCGATCACCCCAAGTGTCGCTCATTCATTTTTGCTGTTTTTTTTATTTTTATATTTCAACTTGTTCATTTTGTTCCCATCAAATTATGACTTTGTTCTCATCATTTTTTGATATATATTATTTATATAATCTAAAATTGTATATATATATATATTCCATATATAATTATAGTATACCATATTGTTTTTCATAATTTTACTTTAAAAAAATGTTTAAGAGGTATTAATATTTCAACTCTATGCTACTAAAATGGCATTTAGTAGCATAGAGGGGTTTGAGGCGTGCACTTTGGGCACCCCTAGTGCAGAATCATCAGAGCCTCCATCGTAGCAGGAAGTAGACCTTGCACAGTACTGTACATATACAGTATATAGAGTATTTACATTATATACAGTAAGTCGCGTATGGAAATCCTATTGGGCGAGGTCAGACACTCACGTTTGACGGCGCCTGAAGACAAGATGGTCAAACGTTTTGGCGCGTCGAGCGTCCACGCCGTCGCTAGCTCTCGCTTTCTCCGTGGACGTTCTCCATGTGCACTTTGAGGTAGTCGTTCCTGGTGAACTTCTTGTGGCACAACCGGCACTCCGCCATGGGCCGGTTGGGGTTGTGCGTCAGCTTGTGTCGACTCAGCATCTTCTTCAGGCTGAAGGACAGGTCGCACACCTGCCGGGACAAGGTGAGCCCCATGATGACGATGATTTACGTGTCCATTAGGAATGCACATAAATACCATTCCATACGCAAATGTAAAGACAAAATATGCTGTGGGGGGTTTATTATTTGGGTAAAATTATGATGCAGAAAAAATAAAGTCAAAATATTAGGTAAAAAAGTCATATTCTATCCAGAAAAAGTTAAATGGGTATAAACTAAACTCTGAATATTATGAAGAAAAGTAATGTCATTTTAGTAGCATAAAGTAAAATAAAAATATATATATGAAATTTAAGTGAAACCAAAAAAACAAAGAAGTTTTGGAAAATAACTTGCAGTAAAAAAAAACTCCAGGTTTGTGAGTACGAATATTATGGGAATAAAGTCACACTTACCAAAATAAAATGTACAAGAAGACAAAATTTTAAAAGAATATGTCTTTTTACAATAATAATGTTTATACAGTAAACTGTGACGAGAAAAAAGAAAAAAACACTCATGTATTATTCATTAAATATTACAGAAAAAATACATTATAAGTCTTTCTATTATGAAAAAAACAAAGAAAGAATAATGTTGGAATTTTCAGAATGTTAGGTTGGAGAAACCTCACGAGATTATGGGAATGAAGTAGAAATATTGTGGAAATAAAGTCATAATTAGGAAAAGAAAACATACAAGAAGAAAGTTGAACATAAAACAACATTAAATGTTAAAGATATTAAAGAAAATGTATGTTATTCTTAAAAAAGTCTTTGCATTATGAAAAACAAAGAATGGCGTTGGAAGGTTCAGAATGTTAGGTGGGAGATACCTCATATTATTATAGGAATAACAGCAAAATGGGGTAAAAAGAGCAAAGTGAAATATAGTATATATAGTATAGTATATATAACTTGTCAGCATATCTACAGTTACAAGATATCAACGAGGCAAAAGTTGCATCCTTTCATGCTGGAAAAAGTTAGGACACCCCTGGCATTGACAAAAGGGACTTTTTAAAAATAGCACACAGCGTAAACACGGGGAAGTCTGTGTTTACTGGAGGTCATGTGACCTTCTAGATCACTATCTGCCTCTACACTGTATCCACCCCACATCTGGACTCATTCCAGAACCTCTCTCGCACACACATTAACATGCCCACACACACATACACACAGGATGTCAGGGAGGGGTTGTCCTTCCAAAAAAAAAAAAAAAGTATATGAAGATGTTCTGTACTCACATCACACTGGAAAGGCTTCTCTCCCGTGTGAGTCCTCATGTGTTCATCCAGTCCTCGCTTCTGGCTGAAGGCCTTGTTACACTCGCTGCATTTGTAAGGCTTCTCCTGCAACACACACACATTTTTAACCGTGTTGTACCGAGCACGATCACGCACGGCAGGCTTCGCTACACATCTTCAAACGCTGCTCTGGCAACTGCCCGTCAAGTCGGTTACACATGTCTGTCTGTCTGTCACACAATGACAAAACACAATAAATATATAACTACATAGATTCTAAACCTATATCTATCTTCTATTTTATTATCTTATATATGATATATCTTATATATTATTATGTATAATTTAAACGCAATATAAATGTCTAATATATAAAAACATTAAAAAAAATCATAGAATAGAAAAACGATATATTTTTATATGAAAAATATGTAAAATAGTAATATAATTAGTTAAACCATAACATGAAATAATGTCCTAGGTCTTCCCGGGGCCTTCTCCCGACTGGGCATGCCCAAAACACCTCACCAGGGAGGCGCCCGAGAGGCATCCGGACTAGATGCCCGAGCCACCTCAACTGGCTCCTCTCGATGTGAAGCAGCAGCGGCTCTACTCTGAGCTCCTCCCGGATGGCCGAGCACCTCCCCCTATCTCCTAGGGTGAGTCCAGCCACCCTAAGAAGGAAACTCATTTCCGCCGCTTGTATCCGCGATCTCATTCTTTCGGTCATGACCCATAATCAGAATCAGAATCAGAAAAACTTTATTGCCATTGTAAGTAAACAATTCACAAACTAGGAACTTTCTTTGGCGACTCAGTGCAACGTAGAATTCTAAGTAAACATAGAGTATTAAATAAACATAGAACTAACTAAACATAGAACCTGAGTAAAAAGTTGAAATCACTGATAAGTAAAGGCATGAGAGTGTTTTTAGTGCAGGTAGTATAAGGTGCCAATAATACTG
>QODF01000025.1:4378981-4420005 GCA_024372805.1 Oostethus manadensis
AAAAAAACCAAGAGGAGTGACCGCACCTCGCCCGGACGTGGGATACCAGGGCCTCACCCTGGAGCCAGGCCTGGGGGAGGGGCTCGCAGGCGAGCGCCTGGTGGCCAGGTCTTCACCCGTGGGACCTGGGCGGGCCTAGCCCGAAGAAGCCACACGGGAACTCCCCCCCGCAGACCCACCACCTGCAGGGGCAAGCATAAGGCTCCGGTGCTGTGTGATTTGGGCAGTGGTCGAGGGCGGGTGTCCGGGTGACCTGGTCTTCGGCGCCCAAATCTGGTTCTTGGGACATGGAATGTCAGTTCTCTGGTGGGGAAGGAGCCCGAGCTTGTGGAGAGGCGGAGAGATTCCGACTAGATATAGTCGGACTCACCTCAACCCACAGTTTAGGCTAGGGAACCAAATTCGTTGAGAGGGGCTGGAACTTGTTCTTCTCTGAAGTTGCCACACACAGCTCATTAGCATTAAAGCTACACACACATATTAATATACAATATATATAAAGTAAATATATACACAGACAGCAGGCGCCACGCATGAAGTGCCTCTTCCTGTCAGTCAAAGCTGCTGGTCGACGCCCTGATTGGTGCTCCCGTAAAGGGTGTCAAACTGGCGAAGAGATAGCGGGTGGGCGAGACACAGCGATAGCAAAGGCTTTGGCCATGAGGACTCCTGTTGCCATGGGAACCACTCAAAGCGGGAAGTAAAAGGGGCCTGGGAAACACTATCATGCGGGCGGGGCACGAAGTCACAGAGGATACAAAAGGTGTGTGTGTGTGCGTGTTTGTGTGTGCGTGTGTGTGTGGGTGCATTCAGGGATGATTTCACCGCAGGAAGGAATTTCTTTTCCATAAAGGAGGGGGAAGGTCAAAGGAGAAAGGTCAGAAAGCACATGGCCGTGCTCAGAGAGCACGCGGCGTACCCACAATGCACCACTGCTACCATGACCCCTGCTAACATCCAACATCTGTACCTGCTGACCTTCACTCCTCAGCAGCTGTTCACCTTCGACCCCCCGCCCCTGCTCAGCAACAGTGGCCACGTCCACATCCTGGTGTGTCACCCATAACACACTTTTGGAAAGCAAACATTTCCATTCATATTCACAAGCTTTGCAAATACTAACGAAACGATTTCATATTCAATCCAAAACATGCAACAATCAGAAAATCGTGTCATTACAGCTCTTTTGCAGTTTCAATCAACAAGCATTAAGTCACAATTTTATGAGAATAAATGTAATTTTAAGAATAGGCGCGTCCCATTAAGTGCATTTTTTGGTGCCTCTTTTGACATGTTTTTATAAGATGTGCGTGTTTAAGTCTCACATAAGGATTGTGTATAATAAATTGTATGTACACTGATATTCATCTTGGAAAAATGGCCATTATGTAGAAATGTTTTTTATTTATTATTATTTTATTATTTGTATTATGTAGAAACATAATATAGAGTGACTAATCCATTTGTGTTTGCATATTTAAGTTGTCTGTCACTGGTGGCGACCCGTCCCACTTTGTTCGACGGTCCTTGAACGCACAACTGATGTTCTTCCTGTTTTAGTTTTACACAACAATGCCAAATAAGATAGATTAGATGGCTACAATGCCCGCTAGAGATGTGTGTGAAAGCGAGCCGGTCCGTGGGCCCAAAAAGATTAGGGACCACTCACTAACATTTTCGTTGTCGCCAAACGACTCGTCATGTTTGAGTCATCAAAGAGCCACGTTTGCTGGTCACTGTCTCCTTCGATAACAAACTCTGACATGTTTCCCTACACTCACCTCGGATAAAAGCTAAACACACAAACGCCAGACCTCTAGTTGGTCCTTTAGGTTGCTTTCAACTTTTTGTGGCTCGAAGGAGTGCAGCTTGCAGCGGCCTGCCAAAAATATCCCGCTTCTGCGCCAAACCTGCAGGTCATTTAGAGGGCATTCACAAGCGACAGGACCCCATTCAAACATTCCATGTTGAAGTTTCCCCGTATGTTTATTTACATTGTCTAAAGGTCAGCTCCTTACCTGCCCATCCATGTACCATTCATCCATCCATCCATGCACCTCTTACACACCTGGTCTGTCAGAGAAGAAGAAGACATAGCAGGAGAGATCGGTGGTGCCAAATTAGCCACTTTGATGCTACCATCGATTAGCATCACCTGGTTCCGGTAAAAAAAGCATGTGATCGGCACATGCCGATAAATAGCCCATCAACCGAGGCTCGCACTTTGTGGCTCGTACTTGTGCTCTGCCCACTTTCCTTCGCACTGTGCAGGCGTGCTACAACAAATGCCACCACGTCTGGAACTTACTGCCAACACACGTCGTGAAAAACATCTCACAGGGGTCGCGCCCTAAAAAGCTTTCATTTTATGGGAGAATGAGTTTTGGACACTCACAGTTCCTGAGGCTCATGGAATAAAAAAGTCAAGTGGCAGACCCAAAAAAATGTCTGTCAAGACATGGGACCATCCTCAGCCCAAATGAAGGTTGTTGCTGGTACCGAGGGCAGTCCAATAACCATCAGATACATTCTGCCAGAGAAGAAACAACAACTTCAATGGTCTCCTGCTCTCCTTCAAGGTTTGGAATTTGCCAGCCAGCAACAAACGTGGGACATTGAAAAGTGGAAGAAAGTTTTCTTCTCCGTTGATGCTCCTGATGGCTTCCACCTGAGATGTTTGTCACCATTACGATCCTTCAATGGAACACTGGAGTTTCAGGTTGTACAGTGGCGTCAAAAGGCAGCTGGTTATTGGAGATGTTGCAGAGGTCTATGTGGTAACGACTGGCTTTTTCAACAGGACAACGCTACACTTCACAAACAGGAATAAGCTGACTCTTTTGGACCATCCTGCGTGTTCCCCTTGTCTAAATCCAGTGGAGAACATTTGGGAATGGATGGGGAAAATGAACTTCTAGACAGTTGATGCCCTCCGTGAAGCTGGAGCACCATTCCCAGTAGCCTCCTAGAAAGACTGCTATCAAGCTGCATTTTTCACTTCAGAGTAATAAAATAAAAGCATCTGATGGACACCAAATTAGGTTTCGCATGTTCGTGGGCATGGACCGGCTGCCAGTTTACCACGGTATGAAAACCACTACGATTTTTCCATCATAGCGTTCCTGCGGGATGAAGGAAGGTGGAGGTCCCATGCAACTACTACTGTATGTGGAAATACTTTGTCACGTCCGTGTTATTCCTCCCACTCAGAACTGGGCTTAACACCCATCGCAGTTGTCCCTTGTTTATGGTTTGAATTGGTTCCAGACCCCACCACAGTAAGTGAATTTCTGTGGAGTAGGATTCACTACTAAGAAATTGAATATTTTGGTAGTTAACAGCATAGAACAGCTGTAAATACATTTTTTTTACCATTATCAAAGCCCTCTAGACATTGAATAACACCTCTACAGTCACTTTACACTACTATTATTCTTTGTTTACAACACACTGCTACGGCACAGGGTCTCGGCTTTAAGTTTAGCATGCTGGCGAGCTAACTAGCAAGCCTGCAATTTATTCAAGCTGAACTTAAGAATGTGTTTCAAAAGGAGTGGGGAAGAAGAACAAGGTAAGAAGCCATAATCATACCACTTCCACACAGAATGAGAGGAAAGCCTTTTTTTCATGTCTAATCAATGTTTTGTGTCATTTGCTACACATGACTTGTCTTTCAGTATGCTTGAAATAATAGTGAGCCATAGCAAACCACCAAACAGCCTTCAGTTTTTCAAGAATCAATTTTAAAAATATTTTTGTTGTCATGATTCTATTTGTCCAAACAAAAGTATTTTTGTATTTTTGTTAGCATTCGACTCCAACCCTTTCTTCCACGATTGTAGTTTGGCTGGTGTGCTGACATGACGACTAAGCAGAAGGTAAAAGATGCCACCATATGACCATGGAAACCAGTAGCACATGGATGGATTATTGTTCACGGTCATGGATTGTCACGGTACCAACACGTCCACAATGAACGGCTGCCATGCTGTGGAGAACCTCAAAGGAGAAGAGTTCAACCTACTCGAGTGTGCGTGCGGATGTGCATCTTCAGGCCGTCGTTCTTGCTGAAGGCTTTGTCGCAGTAAGGACACTGGTAGGGACGCTCACCTGCAACACAAAAGCAAAAATGTCTCTTTAGACATGTTGGCATACTGAATTAGGGAAACACACGCAGTTTGGATACGGTATGTACAGTACAGCCATTCTATTCCCATACTCTTCCAATATTATTGTAATTTATATGTTCTACTTATGTTCGCTGATGTTATTTTAACTAACTTCCTATTATGGCTACGTTCGCAGATACTCTCTGCTCACTACATTTTGCTGTTACTCTGCTGTTCGCTGACACTCTTTTGGCTACGTTTGCTGATACTTTTCTAGCTACATTCGTTAATACTATTCTAAATTTGCTGATACTCTTTTGGCTATGTTTGCTGATACTTTTCTAGCTACATTCGCTAATATTCTTCAAAATTTGATGATACTCTTTAGGCAACGTTTGATGATACTTTTCTAGGTACATTCGTTAATACTTTTCTAAATTTGCTGATAATCTTTTGGCTACGTTTTGCTGATACCTTTCTAGCTACATTCAACAATACTCTTCTCAATTTGCTGATACTCTTTTGGCTACGTTTTGCTGATACACTTCTATCTATGTTAGTTGACACTCCTCTGGCTTCACCTTGCTGTTGATGTTGAAGCTATGTTTGCTGATGTTTTTTTTAAATAACTTTGCTGATACTTTTAGCTATATTTTGCTAATACTATTCTAGCTACAGTGGCTGAAACTCTTGCCTACATCTGCGGGTACTCTTCTAGGTATGTTTGGGGATACTCTTGTGGCTATCTTTGCTGATACTGTTCTAGCTATGTTCACTCATATCTTTTGCTGATACTCTTATCTATTTTTGCAGATAATCTTTTGGCTATGTTTGCTAAGGTGCTTCCAGCTACTTTTGCTGATAGTCTTGTAGCTTTGTTTCTGATAACAGTAAAGCACAGACATGGCATTGGAACACAATGCCAATACTGCACGGGCTCCGCCCCGTCGCTAGCAGGAAGGTGTGCATGTGCTATAAAGCGTGGCTAATCAGGATGTGGTATTATCAGAGCCAGCGGTGGTTTTTGGGCCACACAAACAATCTGCTGCACAGCAAACGTTAGTCTTGGCTAAAGAAGTCCTGGCTCGCAGGCGCGGCAAGTGCAAGCGGCCAAACGCTTCAGGGAGCACTTCAGAGGCCGCGGGCAAGTCGGATTGAAAAGACTCGACCCAAACCCCCAACCAATCCCACGTGAGAAGGCCCACTTACTATGACAAAAGGGAAAGTGACGGGTGTGCGGTGCTGACACATGGTTGTGTTTAGTGCGTGCTGGTGCAAAGCCACTTGATTGCTGATGTATGGAAGGAACACCAGAAAGGTTATTGCTTGAATATTCTCTACGTCTACATGTACATGTGATCTAAAGAATGAAGAAATGAGTCTACCATGACATATTTCTTGGAAACTCACAGACAGGCCTCGCTTTCTACTCAAATGTTTGCCTCTGATTTGGAAACAATGTTATGTGTAACAAGCTAGTCTGTTTGTCCTCTACGGTACTCTACTATTCTGTACCGTACCCTTACATAAAATGGAAAACCAAACAAAGTCAGTGACTCACAGTCCCTGCATTTTTTTTATTCAGTACGGCTGCAAAGATCCATTATTCGATACCAATGACATATTTGACATTTTTTTTCTCAATACTAATAACATTTTAAAACATTTTATGCACAATACACAATGTTTTTTTTTATTATTCAATACAATACGGAAAACTTTTTTGGCAATTTATTCAATACTGGTATCAATACCAATTGCTTTTTTTTTTTTAACCTAAATAGTGTTTTTTGATTTAATACAACATTAATGAATTTTTTGGCAAGTTTTTGTCAATATTACAAATACTGATTAGGTTGTTTTGTTTTTACAGAATGCTGGAAGAGTTTCATTGGAGTGAAAGTATTTCCAAAAGGAAACATTGACTTGTATGTTTCAGTTTTCGTCTTACCCTTTCGGAATAAATAGATAAGACAAACCGTGGTAAGTGTGTACTTGAAGGCATGCAAAGTACACGCTATGTATGCAATGTTTTAATGGAAAAATAGAGCCATTACGTCTTTTGATCTCAATCTGCTATCATGACAGTAACATGGTCTCCCATCAGCGACTAATTGTGGCAGAGGCAGGCCATCCCGTTTATGGACGGGAGAGACTGTGGAGGTTAATTAGCCACGTTTGCTCGGGGACTGGAAAGGCAAAGACGCTCATTAAATTTAGATCCATCATGGGAATGTAGCAGGCAAACAATACGATTCCCCCTTGTGATGATGCCGCTGCTTAATTTCTCAGCTCTCCTCCCATGCACGGTTCAGGATGAATTTCATGTCGTTAAATTAAAGTGGAAAAAAAACCCCACTAATAAATACATAGAAAATTACTTCAAGAAATGTAAAAAATATTTTTAAAATACATAAGAAAGACTTAAATCAAAGTAATACAAAATAAAAATGAATTAAAATGTTAAAAAATACAAATGAAAAATGACTTGATTAAAAGTGTAAAAAAATAAGAAAATTAAAAAGAAATGTGTAAAAAAATAAAAACAAATACAAATGGAAAAAGTATTTGACAAAAAGTGTAAAAAAAAATATCAATTTAAAAAATGACTACATAAAAATGTCTTAAATAAAAGTGGTATTAGTAAAAAAATATATAATAAAAATACAGATGAAAATTTACTTGAAAAAAGTAAAAAGAAAATAACAAAAATGACAAATAAGTATCGAAAAAATAAATAATAATAAAATAAAAATGATTTAAATAATTGTAGAAAATGATATTGAAAATACTCAGTTTTTTATCAACTAAAATTTATCAGTGAATGAAAATATTTTAATTTAAAAATGAAATTTAAAAAAAGACAAATAAAACTGTAAATAAATAATAATAAAGACTTACATAGGTGCAAAAAAAAGTGTAAACAACTGTAAAAAAAAATGAAAATGAGTGAAAAAAATAACAATAAAAGAATAGTACAAATACATAAAAAAAGAAATAAGACTTAATGAGCATTGGAAAATGTGGTCCCAGGTTGAGAGCATTTGAGAAGTCCTGGAATAGATGAGGGCGATACTGTATATCAAATGGCATGAAATCAATAAAAAAGCCCGTCCTCAGAAGGGCTAATGGGTCAAACTCCAAGGTCCTAAAAAGCGCATGCCCACGTTGGCGTACGCAGCGCTAATGTGACACATGTGGTCCGATTCCAAACTGCAACATGTGCGCGGGGAATTCACTAATCTGTCCCAAAATCCTCTCGCCGGAGCCTCCAGGAGGCTCTTTTTGTTGACAAACAGGGAAATGTGAAGCCCAGATGTGTTTTGAGAGCGAGTAAACCCAATGCCTGCTGTAGCATGTGTGTGGTATCGGGTTCAGGCCCAAAACGCTTGCGGTGGGGAGACCTGGGGAAGGCATTACCGTGCTAATAGCGTCTAAGCGCAGTGTGCCAGCGTGTGCTGTGGCTTGGACCTGGTCCCTCCCAGGAGGCGGCTATTGTCCACTAATGCGCCGCGCAGACAACCACGCCCTGGCGAGCACGCACCCGTCAGCCTCCTTCGGCTCGGCACTCAGGGCAAGGTCACATGGTCACCGGCCCTTCAGAAGGGTTGCGTGGAATAAAACAAAAGCGAGTCTCTTGCAGTCAACGCCGCATTCCAAAAATACTGGGAGGTTACGTATTTCAGACCTCCAGGGAGGAAAAGCGCTTAGCTACGCAGCTCCAGTTTCTGCTCGCAAAGTCGGCGCAAATCCCCCAATTTTCACCCAAGCCAGGTGGGACGCCGCGGAAAACTATTTCACACATTAATTGATTTAATCTCATATTTTTTTAGCTGTGTTTGCTGATACTCTTCTGGCTATATTTGCTGATATTCTTCTAGCTACGTTTGCTGATACTGGATGGGTTATGTTTGCTTGCGCTCTTCTAGCTACGTTTGCTGATTCTTCTGGCTAAAGTTTGCTGATGAATGAATGGAACCTTGGGATACTGAGAAAAAAACGGGTGATTTGTCATCATCTCCAAAGGGTTTGTCCAATCACGGCAGGCGATGATAGCTAGCCAATAAGAAAAGGGATGGTGGCCTAGCGACTGTGGTGTTGTTAGTGAGAGTTACTGTAACAAGAAACCAGCACTTATTCTCCAGATTTGGCCAGATTGTTTGGGGATTAAGGAAGGGGGTGGCTGGCGGCTGAGGCGCTGAGCCCGGGCTTTACGATGGTAACTGATTTAGCATGTGCTGAAATGCAACACCATCTCTCTGACCCTCGGGTGTCTCCCCGGGCCCCTCCCGCCATGGCCTTCACACCCCTGGTCTGCTAATCGATCTGTTTGGCGTCCCCCCCACCGTGCATGGTGCATGTGCACGGACGGGCCTCCAGTCTGTTTCGCAGATGGCGAGGCTTCGTCGCCGCTTTGTAGCTCGGGGCTGCGGCCTGAAAGACATTAGCGCCGTCTGTCACAATGAATCCCTGTCTTCCTACGTCGTCCTTCGGCGTGGCCCCCAGTGGCGTGCGGCGCAGGTAATACGATAACAGCGTGGTAAGAGATTGGCTTTGGTGCGCCGCAGGAACGGCCGACAACTTTCCAACTTGACCTTTCCATTACCAGCAGCGCCTCTCCGCTTCCTCAAACACTTCTAGCACATGTCAAGACAGCCGCACACTTTAGCGCACATGCTAGCTGATGATCGCGGCATGCACATAAATGCAATAACTGAAACAATCAGTATCTCAACAAGTTCGTTTGTTTTGTTTGATTATTATCATTATGTCATAACATGATTATCCTCAAGTGTGTCGGAGTTGTTATATTATGCTTCGACTATGTTTGGATGATTTCTGTCAAGTTTTCATTACTTTGTTTGAAGTTTGACTTCAGTTTCCAGGTTATGTGATTGTTGTTAGCAAATGTTGCTAAGTCGTCGTGGAGTGTGAAGGGATCACAGGTGTCCCTTGTTTATCATGGTAAATTGGTTCCAGACCCAACCATGATAATTGAATCTCCATGATATAATGAAATTTTCATAGTTAGAGCACAGAAAACCTGTCAATGGACTTTCTAAATATGCTACTTAACATTTAATTAGAGTGCTGCAGACATAAAATAACACCCCTATAGTCACCTTTAGACGCCTATTACTCATTGTTTACACCACATTTTGCAACTCTTATGCTGCAGCAAACCAGTTAAATCTCAAATTTGTTTCTTCTAAACTTAAAAAGCCAAAAATGTACCATTTCCACACAGAATGGGAGAACGTTTTTTTCACTCTATCATGGCTGACGTCACGACTTCTTACAGAGTTAAGGTAATGTCATGAAAGCTAATGTCTCATCAATCACAACCGCCACCTATTGACCAGAATACTACATTTCACTTGGATTTCCATTTGTTTGGACTAATAATAGACCACAGTCTACCAGCATCAGCCATCATTCATTCATTTCTTTCTGAAAAACTGCGATAAAGCGAGGATGCAATACAAAAATGGCAGTATCACGAGGGACACCTGTGCACCACTTATTCTCACACGAGAGGTAAAAAAAAAACTGAACCTCCACCTGCTCTCACACCCCAGCAAGCACATAATGGAAAAAGTGGGTGGTTTTCAAAGTCAGTGTGGGATTCCTTGCTATACCTGCCCATACCTAAAAGCAACACATTAAAAGACATGCTAAGAAGTGATTTATATTTTGGGGAAAAAAAGTGCATGTTAGTTGAAAAAACCTTTTTTCCAAAAATCATTTTCCAATTATCCAAATTGAGTCTCTTTAATATTTCAACTTGATTACTTGTAATATTAAATATTCCATTTCATATTTCAACTACTAAATCCGTGTTATTTTCCTCATAATAGTGCAAAGTTTTCCCATGAAATTACCACTGTAAATATTTTCATTTTATTCTGATTTTTTCTTGTTGAGTAGTATTCTCAGAATGTCCAGGCACAGTCGTTACCGCTTTACAGCAGTGTAACCATGACAACAGTGTTCGAAAAATGTACTTTGGAATTCATGTCTGCAGACAATTAGAATCCCAAACAATGATTATTTGAACAGAAAAGAGTTTTTAAAAATGGTTGGTTCATTGGAAGGAAGTTGTGTCCTTGCCTAAGCCAAGATGTGAGCGGCGTGGCGTTGCCGTGGCGCCGCTGTGATGCGGTGCCAAGGCCACACGCAGCAAGGGGATATTTGCAGAAGGGGATATTTGCAGGACAATCGAGAGAAAATGACAAGCTACTTTGGTGAATTACAGCAATGCAGCATCATCAAAGCGGCAGCACAAGAAGCGGCTGTTGATGTGGATTTGCAAAAGGCTACACCGGCAGGCGTCATTTTAGCATGACAACGCTGGAACGCTCTCTACTCTCGTTTGGACTTGATGATCTTATTAGTGCTGTCACATCCTGGATCCTTCTTGGTAGGCCAACCTGGGCTGTGGCTAATTCCTGGGATGAGGAGTCTGACTAAATAAAAGTGTGTTTTGCATTGCTGGGGAAGACTGAAAGAAAGAATGGGGCATGCTGAATGCTCTTTAACCAAGGCCTGCTTCTTAGGATTTTGTCAGCTCCACCGACCGTACCCTCTCCGGCCGTCTAGACGGGGCCTTTTTTCTATAGTTTAGCTGCTCCTGGGACTTCCTCTGTACTGTATGTTAGGGGTATAACGATTCTTTCACTACATTGATGTATCAATTTATATTCCTATGATCCAACTACATCGATCTGTGTTCACCAAATTGCCATTACAGACGACATATTGATCCAACGATCAGTTGAAATGTAATCAATCGATTTAACCGATACTGGGAAATAAACCATTAGATTTAAGCACGGCGGGTTTTATATGGATGTGTGGTTTTTTAGCTATTTTAATGAGATAGAAGTTAAACGTTACCTTTCTAACAGTTTGATTTGTTGTAAGTCGATTAGTCAAGCCTGTTGACTGGGGTGCACGGATGACGTCATGTGACGCTGAGCGTGCACGCTCTGTTAGAAAGGTCCAAATAAACATCCTAAAATATGCAATTTTTCATAGGATATGGGATGTAGTTTCATTGGTATACTTGCTTGTAAACTACATGACATCTTCCTCCTCAATTTGCTATGGGAGTGTGCATGTTTGTGTTCTGGTTGAATGGGGCGCCTGCCGTTTGGCAGTCACTGTTGTTCTGGCGTATGTTTCATTTTTTCTTGCAATGATAAGCGTGTTAATCAAACACCATCGCATAGTTTTATTAGCGTCTTTGCAAACGTTACAGTATGTAGGACATTCATTCCCTTTAATATTTATCTGCACATTAAATTTCATTCAAGCCTGGTGGTGTGAAATAACTTAATACAAAATAACTTAATATGAAATAACTTAAATAAATACTTTGGTCAGAGAAGTGAATGAGACATCAAATTAAAGTTAGTCATGTTTTATCAGACAGAATTAATCATTCAACCTGTTCATTTTTTTTTTTGTTATTTTAACATGCAACCTTACTGCAATATATGTATTAATGGTATATCCCATGTACTATACAGTGGTATGCAAAGGGTTGTCCACCGCTGATAATTTTCCTTTATAATTCATAAATTGTTTGGATCAGCAATTTCAGTGAAATATATCCTATAGCAGACAAACATAGTGATATTTGAGAAGTGAAATAAAGGTTTTAGGATTTACAGAAAGTGTGCAGTAATTATTTAAACAAAATTAGGCAGGTGCATAAATTTGGGCACCCCAACAAAAGAAACTACGTCAATATTTAGTAGATCCTCCTTTTGCAGAAATAACAGCCTCTAAAGACTTCCAATGAGGGTGTGGATTCCGGTTGACAGTATCTTTGACCATTCTTCTTTACAAAACAGGCAGCTTTGATGGTTTCCGTGCACGGACAACCCGTTTTAAATCACACTACAGATTCTCAATAACATTCCGGTCTGTGGACGGAGATTCCATTCCAGAATTTTGTACTTGTTCCTCTGCATGAATGCCTTCGTTGAATTTGAGCAGTGTTCAGGGTTGTCAAATTGTTGAAGTGTCCAGCCTCGGTGCAACTTCAACTTTGCCACTGATTCTTGATTCTTGTTCACAAGAATCTGCTGATACTGACTGGAATCCATGCGATCTTCAATTTTAACAAGATTGTCAGTCCCTGTACTGGCCACACAGCCCCACAGCATGATGGAGCCACCACCAAACTTGACTGTGTTGTGTTTGTCTCGGAATGCTGTGTTCTTCATCCGCCATGCACCACCCCTTCTTAAGTCCAAATAACTATTTTACTGTCATCAGTCCACAGCACCTTGTTCCAAAATGAAGCTGGCTTGTCCAAATATGCTTTAGCATACCTCAAGCTACTCCGTTTGTGGCATGAGTGCAGAAACGACTTATTCTGCATACAGCATCCCCTTGACTGATGCCCAGTGACACCATCTGCACGAAGATCATGTTGTAGGTCTTTGGAGCTGGTCTGTGGGTTGAGTTTGACTGTACTCATCATCCTTCTCCTCTGCTTGTCTGAGATTTTTCTTGGCCTGCCACTAGCTTCAGCTAGCTTTTTGAATCCCCCGCCCAAACCACGGTGTTGAACAATCTTTGTTACCAGGTTATTTGACAGTTGTTTTGAGCCTCCCATGTTGCCGATCTTCAGAGAAGATGCAAAGAGGAGAACTTGCAATTGGCCACCCCAAATAGCCTTTCTCATGATTGGCATGACCGGTTTATGTAGGTCAAAGGCCAATACGCTTACCAAACAAATTCTGTATTCCAATAATTAGTGCTAAAGGCATTCAAATCAATAAAACAACAAGAATGCCCAAATTTATGCACCTGCCTAATTTTGTTTAAATAATTATTGCACACTTTCTGTAAATCCTAAAAACTTCATTTCACTTCTCAAATAACACTGTGTTTGTCTGCTGTGTGATATATTTAACTGAAATTGCTGATCCAAACAACTAATCATTTACAAAAGAAAATCTTGAAAATTATCACGAGTGCCCAAACTTTTGCATACCACTGTATAGCCATATACTATATATTTAAAGTAATTACACTATTTTTAAATCTCTTCTGTTAACATTTTGGCTTTATTCTTGTAATATGTTTTTAACATTGTTGCTGTTTTCTTGTTAAATGATACTTTTAGAATGTGCCAAGGCCAGTAAAAGAAACCAGTAAAGCGCTTCGGTCACCCCTGTCTTGTGGTGATTTCAATCCACTTTGAAGAGAAGATGAAAGATTCCCAAAAAGGGCAATGGTAGCGCAGTGGTGCAAGTGTTCATCCCGACGTCCAGGCTGGTACGGAGCCCGGTCAAATGGGAGGCTAGCATCGGGGAAAGGTATGCAAATCATGCGGACTTGACTTACTGGTCCAAAGTCTGGAAAAGGCTTGTTATTTGGGATTTGAGGTTGGTTTCCCAGAGCTTACACCGCCTGCCGCCACTTATCCAATGATGTCAGCCCGACACAGCCTTGATATTCCTCACTGTCCCGCATAGTGGTGCGCACACGGTGGGAAAACACGGCAACCTTACCGCGCTGTGTTGTGGAAACGGGCCCATTTGCAGCGGACAAAAAGGCCAAAATAGAGAATGGAGCAAAAGCGTAGAAACATCCATCAAGACTACCGAAAGGTCGCCGACACGCCGCTCCGCTTTCTGACAGCTCACATTTTATGGCTTGTTGATGATCTCATAGCGGCCGCTCCGAGAGGCCGCGCCAGCCTTTTTGCGGCACGACAGCTAATTTGTTGGAGTTGAGCGGGATGAAAGAAGAATGAAAGGAAAGTAAATCCAAGCTAAATATACAGCAAGCGTCTTGCCCACTGCTCCCAGATATACGTCTTTGCATTTCATGGATTCCGTTTCTCGCTTGAGACCTTTTTCTATCATCGCCCTGAGAAAGTCCTCGCTGTCAAGCAGGTAAATAATCAATGCTGGCTCCTTCCTGTCCCGGCAGGAAGACCGCCAAGGTCTTCACCTCAAGCTGGAGGTCGTGTTTTTCACTCATTCCTCACAGTCTTTCAAAAAAAATGCTGTACTGTACAGTACGATATTCTTCGCCATTTATTCTTTGGCATATCAATAATCAACAAAGCATTTCAAACCTTTGGCTGCTGACGCCTCAGCTTGCACACCATTCTGTTTTCGGTGGAAATTTACCCTGAAATTTTGCCTAGTTATTCCAAATGAATCAGCTTACATATAAGTCTGTTTTCTGCAGAAATGTTTACTAGGATTTCGACTTTTGTTATAGCAGACTCAGTTTGGTAAAATTCGGGATATTTGTCACTAAAATGTTATCGTTGGTTTTTCTAACTCTCAGCTCGCACAAGATTCTGTTTTTGTCTGAAAATTTTGCCTCGGTTTGCGTATGCCTCAGCTTATGTAGGATTCCATTTTTGTCCAAATATTTTACCTTGGTTTTAGTATGACTTTGCTTATGTAGGATTCCGTTTATGTTCAAATATTTTACCTTGTTTTTAGTATGACTCTGCTTATGTAGGATTCCGTTTATGTTCAAATATTTTACCTTGGTTTTTGTACGCCTCTGCTTACGTAAGATTCCGTTTTTGTCAAAATATTTTACCTTGTTTTTTGTACGCTTCAGCTTATGTAGAATTCTGTTTTCGGGGGAAATTTCCCCTAAAATGTAGCCAAAATGTTTTCCTTGGTTTTGGTAGGTTTCATTACTTGCTATGGGAAATCCTGCCTGAGTTTTGCTCGGGCCTTTTGAAAGGAATGAAGAAGGAAAAGTGAGGTTCTACTGTGTTATGGTCAGTATGGAAGGCACAGTTGAAAAGACACATGTTACTGCTGGTCTCCATCTTTGTCAGTAGCTTGCTTTGTGTGTGTGTGTGTGTGTGTGTGTGTGTGAATGTAAAGCAGTCTTGATTGTATTTATGTAGAATAAACAAAAGGGAGGAATGCTGGGGGAGGGGTGGGAGCCGAGGGGGACACCTCAAGAAAGAAAGGAGTAACGAGAGAAAAGACCACTCCAAGAAAGCATCCAGCCATCCAACCTTTGACCCTGGCTGGCTGTAAATCTCCCCCGGTCTTCTATAGGTGGAGATGTTTGATGGGAAAAAATCTACTTTGAGTCAAGGTCACCTTGTTCTCAAACAGAAGGAAGACTAAGGAAGGGTAATGCTGAAAATAAACATGTAGTGTGGAAGCCTGTTTTCCCAAACCATGAGTTCCTGTTAGTCCAACACCTAACCTAACCCGACACTTTTTTTAAAACCCATACCCATAACTTTGTGATACCCTTAACTTTTTAAATGTAGATGGAAGTGTAGTTAGTGCACAGCTGGAGGTAAGAAGGTGTAGAAAAAATGAGGATATGACCAAGTGTAATCACATATGACATTACTACTACCACATCACTACCATCACCACCTGCTGTGGCCCAGCAAGGTGCACCGTATTTGGGCACACGCTACAAGCAGCCGGCGTGACACCACGGAGGTGTCTGGAAAAACTTTTGCGCTTTTCAAAGGTGGCGGATAAGGTTCTTTGTGTGTTTTTTCCCCCTCATGGCGAAGCATTTGTTACAACGTCCTTCCTCTTAAAGTCAATGTTTGTTTACAAGTGAGCTCAGGGGATGTTACGACAGGTCGTTAACGTCACAGGCAGGAAAAAAAAAGAGCTTGATTTGCTCAGCCACACAACTATTACGACTTTATTCTCTAACATGTACGTTATCTTTCAAATCAGCTCGCACACACACACACACACACACACACACACGCCAACACACCCACCCCACACCCACACAGGGTCCAGGAAACATCGGCCTTACTTTTCCTCATAATTTTACCAGTTTATTTGGGGAAAATGACAACTTTTCAATACTTTGTAATTATTTTATTCTTGTAAAATCACAGCTTTTTTCCCTTAGTTTTTACAAAATTTCCAACTATTTATACATTTTTATTGTAAATTTGCTTCTGTCAATATTGCAATTTCATTCACATTGTAGCACTTTTTCTGTAACATGATTTTCCCAAAATAAAAACTTTGTTTTCTATACTGTTATGACTTACAAAAAACATTTGTGCTTTAATATTTGAACTTTATGCAACTAAAATGACTAAATGATAAATATGACATGGTTCTTGTAATTTTATTTTATTTTTTGTTGTTGTTTTGTTAAAAAAGTATTTTTAAAAACTGCTCCGGGCCAATTAAAGAGCAGCCAACGGCGCCATCTGGCCCTCAGGCTGCACTTTGGACACCCCTGAGCGCCGGCATTTTTTCACCTGCGCCTTTGACACAAACCGTTGCTAGTAAAGTTGAAGAAATAACGTGACAAGCAAGACGGCAACAACTGGGAGAGAACACCACAGAGGGGAAAAAAAAGATGGAGGAGAGAATTAGAAAGCGGTGTGTGTGTGTGTGTGCGCGTGTGCGCCAACAGTCTGTTGGTAAGGAGACGCAGAGGAATGCGTCAAGGCAGTTTAATGAACATCCCGGCGCTCTATTCAGACTTTTACCATTAGAGGAAAGGAAAAAGAATCAGCGTAGAAAAGTATGAAAGTACTTGAAAGAACTTCCCCGCTCGCTGTCGTAATCAACATCTTTTTCTACTCTTCTCGAAGCTTTTACCGCTGCTCGTTTTCCCAGCAGTTCTTTATTGAGCATGAGTCCATCAGTCAACCTTACCGTAGCTTTTTGGACGCCTCCACCATTCATTTCTTACCACAAAATTTTTCCTTGGTTTTCATATGTCCTGTTTTTTGTACAATTCCATTTTCATCTAAAATGTTGTATTTTTTCATACGAGTCGATTCACATTTAAAAATTTCCGCAACCATTTCGCAGCTGTAAAATTATAAAATTATATCTTTTGTACACCCCAGTTTTGGTACGATTACATTTTTGTTGAAAACTCTCACTAAAATTTTACTTTGTATGCATCATTATTTGTACAATTCAGCTTTCATCAAACTTTTTTGCTATGTTTTTGTATGTCATGATTCTTGCATGCAAATTTTCCATTGAAAATTTTCATTAAAATGTATCTGTTTTTGTCAAATTTTCACAAAAGAAAATTGTTTTTTATACGACCCCGTTTTCATCCAGTTCAGTTTTCTTTGAACCTTTGTACTAAGATTTTACAGCTGTTTTTACAACAGTTTTTGTACGATGCGGTTTTCATTGCAAAGTTTTGGATCAGGTTTTGTCAAATTTTCCCCCGGTTTTCATATGCTGCAGCTTGTGCAAGATTCCAAAAAAGGTCACATTTCCTCTAAAATGTAGTGGTTTGTTTTTTTTGCAATGTTGTTGCATGTAACAAACTAGTCGGGTTGCTCGGTTTTACAAAAACTGTGAAGGAAATGACTGGCCCGGGAAATAAGCTGCGCTGTTAAGCTAGCATTGACTGACCTGTGTGGCTGCGGATGTGGACCCTCAGCGTGCCGTTGCTGGCAAACTTTTGTCCGCAGTACGGGCAGATCTTCTCCTTCTCGCCCGTGTGCGTCTGGGGAAAGCATACAAGCCACACCTGAGTTAAGTTCAGTTGAGGACAAAATATGTTTAAAAACAGCCCGTTTCTTAAAAACATCCAGTCTGAAGCAATTTTTTTTGCCAAAAATAAGCATTTTTATACATAAAAATGGCTAAAGGAAGTAAAATACAAATATAAGGCATTGAAAAGACGCACTCAAAGATGTAGACGTAGTTATGTCCACCGTTCACTAGGTGTCAGTAATGTTATTGTCACGATCTGTGTTTTGGTGTGCGTGACAATTTGGTGTTGTTTGAGTTTGTATGCCTTTGTTGTTGGGTTTTCCTTAGTTTTCATGTTTTTTCCCTGCCTGCTCTGATTTTTGTCCATTTGTTAATTACGAGGACCTGTGTCTCGTTAAGTGCCTTGTTATTTAATTTCAGGTGTGCGGACCCTTAGTTGTCGCCTCATTGTCATTGTCGCCAGTGCTACTTGTTTCTTTTCTACGCTTTGTGTTACCTCCAAGTACCTGCCGCTGCTTCGCAGCATCTTTATTAAATATTCCACCAACCTTACCTGCCGAACGTCCAGCTCTCTGCATCCTCGGGGTCGTACACCTTGCCAAGACATCGCTACCATGACAGTTACTGCGATTTTTTTTTTTTTTAGAATAAAGTCTAAACATTGTTCCTAATGAGAAAAAGTTTACATTTTACAAGCATAAACTGGAAATATTATGTGGAAAAAACATCACCTTAGTAGCATAGCATTAAAATAGTCAAGAAGAAATATGTTTTTTAGGTCGTAACATTATGAAGAAAAACAAAACAAAATAAAGTTGCCATTTTAGCCTATCAGATATAATGTTACTAGAATAAAATGTAAACATTATGAGAATAAAGCCATAATTAAAAGATGAAGGAAGTTGTTAAGGTGGTAAATAAATGAGCAGACAAATAAACAAAACAAAATATAACAGCAGAAACTGTAATATTATGGGAATAAAGTCACAATTTTAGGAGAAAAAAGTTGAATTCTACGGAGAAAGAATGCTGCAATTTTAAGATAATAAACTTGTAATATTGTAAAGGAAAATAATGTCATTTTAGTAGCATAAAGTTGAAATATTCAAGACAAATATGTTATTTTGAAAAGTCACAAGAAAAACAACACAAGCTGAGGAAAAATAATATTATGAAAAAGTCCAAATATTATGGGAATAAATTAAAAATAATACAAGAAGAAAACGTATGAACATTGTTTACAAAGAAAGTTTAAATATTTGGAAAATGTCAACAACAACTAAAACTGATGAAAAAGAGCAAAGAGTGAAGTTGATAAGAATGCATTTTCACCAACTGTATATAACAACGCCAAACACGCACTTTTTTAATATACTGTATATAACTTCTTAGCATATCTCCAAAATATTCAAATGGCAAAGTTGCGTCCTTCATTTGTCCCTCAAACAAAAGACGATTGCTTAATGAAACGTACACATGGAATGGCATGGGAAGACAGACCCGGGCCCCTCTAGACCCCTTTAGGCATGGTAAGACGTGTTTAGACAGGTTTAGATGTAGCAACTACACAGCGTGTGCATGAAGGCTCACAAATTTAAAGTGACATTTTCCAACAAGACCATCAGGCCCGGTGCAGCGCTACAAACCTCCAGACACCCGACCGAGCACAACCACGTGCACGTCCTGTATACGACAACAACATGCAGCTGTGCTTGCCTCTCTGCGTGCACGTTACTGTTGTACTGAAAACATAGCGTGGTAAACTCATCGCTGCAGGGAAAGGCAATGCAAGCAACGCCTCGCTTCCAAACAGAATGAGTGGAAAATGCTTTACACCCACGACCGGTGGGAGGAAGGCTTCCCAGCCTGTAATTTACAGCACCTAAGAGGGGAGAACCAGGTAGAATTTGCTCAGTGTACATACAGTACACGCACGTACACGCTCACAGTCAAAGAGCAGCGGCGCTGACGCCAGACAACTCCAGAAAAGACACGCCCACTCCTAAACAGCTCTGTGCCAAAAATACATCCAAATTACAAAGTGGTGTATATTTAATTACCATGAAATTCCTACACAACACACCCTACTAATTACCTAGGGGGAGCAAGACCATCATGCTTCTTCTGGTTCAGGCGTGCACACCTCCCTACTTTGTTTAAAGGTTTAAATCTCAAGCACAACAGACAAACCGATTTATTTCGTAGTCAACACGGAATCGTCTCCTTTAAATCTGCTTCCCCTCTGATGGGTTTGTTGCACTTGTTAAGGACCCGGGGATGATTTACTCTTTAAGCATTACAAATAAATAATAATAAAAGGATAATAATTTAAGGATGATAAATGAGCTGGATAAAAGGCAGATAATCTTGGGATAATGTTCAAAGTCAAATACAGTCATCCTTTGCTTCACTTTACTTTTTCACCTACCTTAATTTTTCAAAATAAAACTTTATTTTTTGTTTCAAAAAAGTATTTTTTTTTACTAAAATGAATTTTTTTTAACCATTTTTATTCTCTGAAAAATGTATTCTTTAGAGATGTCTGATATTGAGTTTTTGCTGATATCCGATATGCCATCCATCCATTTTCTTCCGCTTATCCGAGGTCGGGTCGCGGGGGCAGCAGTCTATGCAGGGAAGCCCCGACCTTCCTCTCCCGGGCCACTTCGCCCATGTCCTCCCGGCGGATCCCGAGCCATACATAGTCATAGTCTCTCACCTAGCCTACCGGCCGGACGGGTCGGCCGTGCCATGAACTTTTCACCTGATTTTCCAAAAATTAAAAAGTAATGTATTTTTCCTTAATATTCAAGGTTATGCTACTAAAATGATAATATTGTCAGAAAAACGTTTTCTCGTTAGATTAAAACTTATTTATTCTTGTAAAACAATTGATTGTTTGTGTTCTGTTTGCTGTTGTGGTTTCTGACACACACTTGCGACTACAGAACTGTCCTGCAGTATACTGTAAATTCTGTATAAAGATGCAGACGATCAATCACTCAATCATCTGGCTGAGACTTGACTTATGAATATTTCCTGGTGTTTTGAGGGAAAAATGTGCAACCATTTTTTAGTTCCAGCTTTGAAAATGTGCCTATGATGAATACCACTCATCTTTCCAAAGACGACCTTCTTCTTTCTTTTCTTTGTCAATCACTTCTCAGTTGAATTAATAATTGAAAGTCGTTTTCTTTTCAAGATAATGGCCGTGAGATCAAACCGGGACGGCGGGACGTTAAGTTTGATTGACAATACTGCATGCAGAAGCAGACGAGGCAAACGCTGAGCCTAACCCGCCTTGGCATTGATAAATATGTCATTAGTGCAGTAGGGCAAAGTTTGCGGCGCGGCAACGACGGTGATGGAAGCCAAGCGAGCGCAGCCGGTAGGTTGTCGTCTCCTCTGCGAGCGGACTTTGATCACGGCCTTGACTCGCAGCGTCGTCCACCCCCACCTCCACAAAAAAGCAGCCGCGTGCTGTCCTACTGCTCGGGGACGACCCAAGAGACGAGTTCCTCTTTAGCGCGTGCCAAGACGCTGCTTGATTTGGACCCAGAGCCACACATTGTCAGCTTCGGGGCTCATCATCTGCGGAAAGCCCGCAGAGCTGATGGACTATCTGCCATTTTTAATCAAGGCAGAACAAGACGCAGGGCTTTCATGGGCCTCGCTGGTCCAGATGGCTGTCTCTGCCAGCTCTGACATTTCGCTACACTTTGCACACAAACGCTTAGTGTGGACTTCTTTTAGCGCAGGGTTGTCCAATCATTTCAGCTTTCTTCGGGTAAATGTTGTTCTCGTAGTTAGGATTTTATTCCCATAATATTTTTACTTCATTCTCACTTGCTAACTTTTCTGTTACCTACTTTTCCAAAAGGGGCCACACGGTACGAGTGGGTAGCACATTGGCCTCACAGTCAGGAAGTTCAGGGTTCGAATCTCCATTGGGCATCTCTGTGTAGAGTTTGCATGTTCTCCCCGTGCGCACGTGGGAGAAAACATGCATGTTAGGTTAATTGGAGACTCTAAATTGTCCATCGGTATGAATGTGAGTGTGAATGCTTGTTTGTCTATAAATGCCTTGCGATTGACTGGCGACCAGTCCAGGGTGTACCTCGCCTCTCGCCCAAAAGCCAGCTGGGATAGGCTCCAGCATGCCCGCGACCCTAATGAGGATAAGCGGCATAGAAAATGAAAGGATGAATGAATAATTTTGCAAAAACTACAATTCATTATTTATTTATTTTTTTTTATAATACTACAATGTTTCCTTTTATCTCTTTGTTTTCTCATAACGTCACGAGTTTATGCTTGTAAAATGGCAACTTTCATATTTTGACTTTATTCTTGTAAAATGAGTGCAGATTTTTTCCGTTTCTGATGTTGTTTTTTGTTTTTCCTGTTAAATTATATGTTTCAGAAGTGCCGTGGGCCACAAGAGACCCCCAGGCTGAATTGTTTCTCTCTGCTCTCCTACTGTGTATCATCTTTTTGCGTCAACGCAAAAGGTTTTCATTCTAAAGTAACCATAAAGGAAGCATTGAAGCTACACACACGTTCCCAATGGAACTTGAATTTGATTTTTTTACCTTCTTGTGGCTCTTGAGCACGGACGGTGTGACGAAGGCCTTCTCGCACAGGTCGCACTTGTACTTTTTGTGGCCGTCGTGCACCACCTGGATGTGCACGTTGAGCGTGTCCTTCCTCTTGAAGGTGGCGTTGCACTGGTCGCACTTGAAGGTTCTCTCACCTGCAGACAGACACATGTGAAACGTTTGCTCGGGCAGGGACGGCTGTTATTAGTTTGCGCTCATCACTCGCAGCCGGAGCCAGCCGCCATTTGTGTGACACAAAGACAGACGGCAGCAAAGCACTGGAAAGCCACTTTGACAAAGTGTTCTACTTAACACAAAACGCTGCTGTTTGCTGAATAGAAGTAAAACACGCTGTGTAAATTGGGCCACAGTCTGTTTTTCCTGGTCTTCCACAGAGCCCCTGTTCCCATTACACGGGGATTATTCCAATTCCACAGCCTATTTGCTGCACGGCTTCGAAGAACGTTCCAGTTCAAGCATATTAATAACCTTTCCTGGCGCCTCAATGACGTGCTGTCATAACCTCGTAACGCTACATTTTCATTTGTCAGCGCGGCGGACACGCATTCAGCTTACGTCTTCTTTAGCCACCTGCAGCGGCATCACATGACCACAGCTGTCACGTATCACGGATCTGAAGGAGCTTCGAAGTCGAGCTTCACAATGCAAAAACAAAGAAATGGGAGTGATACAAAAAATGCTTAAGAGTAAGCAAAAAAAGGTGAGGAGATTTCTTGCCACAAACCAAGCAAGACTATGGCATGGCTGCTACTTGGGGTGTCACAAGATCTCGCAAGATAATGTCAGTCAGAAAATAAAAGTCTTGTGGGCGCTTGTCCTGTGACGGTAATAAATAAATGAATGAATCGCACAATAAATGGAAGTAAAGTAGATAATCAATATATTGCTTTCCTGTGTTGTTTTCCTCCAAACAGGCAGGAAGAGAGCTCACTGAACAACTGCATGAACAGAGTGAGCCCTTTTGTCAGTCATTCAGTCTCGCTTTCTTGGTGGGTAGAGGCGGGGCTGCTAGCGTACACACAGAGAGTAACGTACATATTTTTTTATTGTACTTTTCTTCAAAGCAATGTTCAAATCACGTCCTGTCCTTGCTTTGTGAAGTGGGTGCCTGGTGTTCCCGGCATCTGCAACTGTGGATGTTAAACAGCTGCCTGCTGCTTGTTGATGTCCAAGCAGAAGTTCTCCGGTTCCGTTTCATAACCCAACTCATGCATAGAAGAGATCCTTGGTGACACATGATCGCTATATTTAGCAAGTAAGGCTGCACATATGGGACTGGCGAACAGTCCAGGGCGTACCTTGCCCAAGTCAGCTGGTATAGGCTCCAGCATACCTCCACGACCCTAGTGAGGGTAAGGGGCATTGAAAATGGATGGCTGGAGGGTGCACATATGTGTTTCTTTCATCATGCGTTTACTGTATATATCAAGTCGTGTATGTACAGTAGATATGCAATCATTTAGAAGCAGGCGTTCTTACTGTTGTGGATGAGTAAGTGGCGCTGTAGAGAGAAGGGAGTGCGAAAGAGGGCTTTGCACTCCTCGCACTGGAAGGGTCTTTCCTCCGAGTGTGTCTGTGAAGAGAAGAGCAGAGCGCCGTCAGCCATGTTTGTCCAAGCGGATGGCGGCGAGGGGGATCATCCACAGGCTCCATTTGAGCTTTTATTGACTTGATGAAGACAAGCGGCTCGGGAAGGATTACAGTTCAAAGTGCTTCTGTTGGTGTCCCTTCCCCCAGGCCGCACCCCATCTTATCTGCGCGAGCGACACCTCAATCCCAAAGTAAACAACGACCCTACACAGTGGTCATCTTTTCACCTTCTTGTGGTTCTTGTAGACGTTTCGGTGAGCAAACTCCTTCCCGCACAGCTTGCATTTGTAGGGCTTGTCCTCACTGTGGATGATCTTGTGAGCCGTCACCTGGTCCAGGCGCTTAAAGGAGCGGCTGCAGATCTCGCACGTGTACGGACGCTTCTCTGTCGTCGTGGAAACGCAGACCGCCAGGTGTCACGGAGGGCAAGCAACGACGAGGCTTATTGATCTCACCTGAGTGGGTGATCATGTGTCGCTTCAGCTGATTGGTGGAGATGAACTTCTTGTCACACGCATGGCAGTCAAATATTTCATGTATCTGTCAGGCGCCGAAGGAGAAAGCTGGAAAATTAGCACCACATCCAGGCTTCCACTGCACCCATTTACTTGTGGCGGCCCGCCACAATTTCATTTGGACCGCCACAGAAGAATTTGGAGGTTGGCAGTATTATTATTGTTTACATTTGGCGCTATTTGCTCACAAACATATATAAATATAATTTACCCAAAAAACAAACAAAAAACTCAGGACAAATCTGCAGTATTTTTACACAAAATAACGATAAAGTGAAAATATTATGAAACAAAAATCAAAATTTATTTTTTACAACAGTAACTTTGTAAAATGAACGTCATTTTATAAATATAAAGTTGAAATAGATTTTAAAAAACATGTATTTTGTAAACTCATAATTTTATGAAAAAGAAAACACTGAACTATGTTTAATTTATGAAAAATTAAGCAAAAAGAGAAAAAAGGGCTATTCTAATAAGTCACAAGAATATAGCACACAGGTGCCAAACTCAAGGTCCGGGGGCAGATTCGGGCGGCCAAATGTAATGTGGTCTGCAAAAGTCCAAAAAATCGAATTTTAATATTAATTTTTAACTTTAAATATAGGTCTATTATATTTGTATTATTTCATGTATTATTATTTTCTATATTTTTCTAATTTTTTTAATATATATATTTTTACCCATTTATATTAAGTGAGAAATATTTTCACAAATTAAATAATCTTTTAAAATTTAATAAATAACAATCATTATTTACTATTTATTATTAATAAACATATTATTATAATTATATATTATTTGTATGGCACTGTAACTTTTACTGTAAGTTTGTTGGTATACCAAAAGAAAGTGAAAATGTTTATAAATCAAACGTGTCATAATATTGATTATACTGTACATTAATATGGTTGTGTCTGATACAGTGGGATGTTAGATGTACACTGACATGAACATCTTTATCTCATGGTAAATTATGCAAATTAGATGATAATGTCAACCCGGTGCCACAGATACATTATAGTTCAAACATCACTTCAAAAATCAGGTGATCAAAGACATTTGGTCACATAACGAATAATTGTAAGCTTACCTTTCTGTGTTCTTGGAGATTGAGAGAAGAAGAACACTTTCTGTTGCATATTGTGCAGGTGAGTTTCCGTCGTGCACTCCCTAAAGGTAAAAAAAATAAAAAAATATTGGAGATGCGTGGTACCTTAATTTTTTCAAACCGATAGTGATAGCTTTTTAAGACCAATATGCAAAGCTTTTTTAACACCTACTTTTTAAATGTTGTATGTAAATGTAAGATGTGACCAAGCTTTAAGTAATAAATAATGAAATTTTACATTACTACTACCACATCAATACTATCAGGGTAACCAGAATATAGAGGGCTAGGATCCACCTGCTTTGGCCCAGCAAGGTGCACTGTATTCAGGCACATGCTCCGAGCAGCCAATGGGCCGCGCTGGAGGTCTCTGGCAAACCTTTTGCACTTTTCAAACAACCAAAGCGTTTCAGGTGGCGTCTTAAGCCTGTTTTATGCTTTCCCCATCCGCGAGGTCCGTGCAGCTCAATGAGGACAAATGATGTCATTTTCACACCCACGCCCCCTTGAGTGGTCCTTCTCGTACGAAAAATACTATTGTATGAGGCAGCCTACCCTGACGCACAGCAGTTTAAAAGCATAAAAAAAAACCTGAAACAGGTTATCTGTATTTGAATATACTGTATGTTCTATGTAAGTACAGTATGTATTACATAAAGAGCAATCCTGTGTTGTCGTCAGCCATGACTTTTAGAAGCACATTCTCCTGCCAGGGTACAAGGCCCTGTGGTGGTAGGAATTATAGTAATTTAGCCTCCTCCTGTTGAAGGGACGAGCAAGTGGACCACCTTCTCTTCGTTTCTGTCGCAGAAGCAATAAAAACGACACAATTCCTTTTCTTTAAGAAGTAACGCAACACGGAGTATAAACTCACACGGTCTAAGAAAGTATAAGCCAGCCTTAAAGTCAATATTTGTTTACAAGTGAGCTCAGGCCAGAGAAAAAACGAGCACTTGATTTGCTCACCCACACAGTACGAGTAATCTAGGCTCATTGGAGCATTGTTTGGAAATGATAGGTTATCAGAGCTATTTAGAATGTTTTCGGATTTATGGGTATGACGTCATAATTCCCTCATATCGGTCGGATAATTATTGTGCGCCCCTAAAGAAAATGACACAAACACATTTCCTTGAGATGCAAATCGCCCCTTTTTCATTTCAACTGGGGAGCCCCGCATGTCATTCTGGGATCATCTGCATCACATGACCCCAATCCGTCCCGTCTAATGCACTTCCCCCACTATTTGCCCCAACACACACACGGGGGTCCTTTAATCTCTGCTGTGGTATCAAGGTCTCAATCTGGGTTTGACTGAGATGTAAGCTGTCCTACATCCTGCCTGCCCTAAATAGCCAAATTATCTGGAGGAGCGGGAGGCCCCCCTGAAGGTGCAGGTCAGCAATTAAGCAGCAGCAGGAATAATTAGAGATTAACACAAGCAGAGCTACTGCCAAAGGACGTCAAAAAAGAGTATTTGCGACCTGTGTGAACGTTGCCTTTATGTTTCTTCAGCGCGTCCTTGCTTTTGAAGCGCTTGCCGCAGCTCTCCTCCTTGCAAATGAACCTGGCGTCTCCTTTGCACGCATCCTTGTGCTGCTCCACGCTGCAGAGCCAGAGGAGAGAGGAGCGCTCAGCGTTGCGCTGTCAAAGAGGACGGCACGGCGCCTTACCTGGACTCTGAGCTGAATGTGCTGTGACACAAAGAGCACTGATGAGCTTTGGAGTCTCCTGAAGGGCTGACCGCCTCGTAGCAATGGAGCACACTGCAGGAACGTTGAAGCACATTAGGCGCCAAATAGGAACCTTTAACAAACTTCTAGTTTCAAGGAAATAACTTGAACCAATTTAAAGGTGAACGCAAACCCAGCAGGCATACAACCATGAATAACCATGTGCTGCTGCAGGCCAATCCCCCACCTCCAAGCAATCACAGGCTGCTCTGTCTTGTTTGTGACATTTCAAAACAACACACAGAAGGAAGTGACAGAAAGTTAAAGAAAAAGCCAAGCGTATTCTCCCTCCACAGTTTTACTTGTTTTGTTCTTGCGATGATGTGTTCGTGTACGCGCGCGCACACTTGCGCCAACAGCAGAGGAAATGAACATGAGCATTGGAGGCGTGAGGTGATGAGTTCAAGAGTAGACTCACTGGCGCTGCAGAGCTTGTTTGACGGGGAACTTCTTGCCACAGCTCCTGCATTTGAATTCCTTCTCCTCCATGCTGGGCCTCTGGTGGAGACTCTGGAGGTGTGCGGCCAGGATCTCCTCGCTCGGGAAGCTGCTCTCACACAGCAAACAGGGGTGGTCTTCCTTCTTGATGACCAGCTCTGAAGACAAGCAGGGGGTGCCATGACTGTGAACAGACAGCCTCAGGATACATGGGGGTGGAAGAATGCGGGTACCCATTTCAACTAGGTGCTTGGCCTCTTTGCTGTTGTCATCCTCTTCCTTGGTAACCTCCTCTTCCTCCTCCTCCTCCTCCATGTCGCTGTCCAAGAAGCCAATCAGGAGCTCCGTGTCCGTCTCGATGTCGTCCACAGCCAAGTAGAAGATGTTCTCTCCATCCTGGAACCCAACAACCACCAAAGCAGGAACACATGACTGCTCCATCTTGGGGCATTTGTGAATAATACAATGCTACCCAGTTATTTTCTCTTGAAGTAATTTCTGACCTACAGAGTGCACATACTAAAGAGAAAATAAGATTTCTAAAGAGTGTTGAACAGTGCGTTGTTTCTGAAAAGATTGTTTTGGAAAACATTTTCATAGCGTACTTTCAAACCAAATGATTCTTCTGAAGGTGGTCCTCCATAGCAGTCATCAGTGAAATGATCACTGCAAAGAACTGGAGCGGGCGTCGATCTGTGTCTCGTTCTCTGCACTTGCTTTGTCCATTGTTGTGTTAAACCTTCCTCTTTTGGAAAAAAAACAAATCTAGCACATCACTTGGATACTGTAAACATCCAGCAAACACACAACATTATGGCACGACTACCTCCATAAGTCTTTGTTTACTTGTTTTGTGACATATTATTATTATTAATATTTGTGACATGTGAGGGATCTTTGAGCGTTATTGGGGATGGCGGCTCAAACAGTCAAGAGCCTACAAGTCGAGCTAATGACATCAGGGCTTTGTTTTTTTCTGGAATATACATAAATAACCATTAGGAGGAGGAAAGCGGCACGATAAAAGTCAGCGCTGATTGAAGGCAGAGCTGTGAGAGGTGCGGGTGTGACCTTTAGGCTGGCAATCACATGGGCCCTTGACCTGATATCTCCGCATTCGTTTTATCTTTCACAGCACAACGCAAAAGGTCAACTTGCTCGCGTAGAATTATTTCTTTTTTTTCTCCCTTTAGCTAAAAAGGCCTTACGTTTGAACGGACGATAGGGGGGGGGTGCAATTGGGAGTGAACTGGAAGCTCCGACAGTCGTTCCTATGCATTCGCTTACTATCACATACATTTGGCACCCGCTCATAAACACATTATAATGCGACTTTGCAAACTAGCCACTCTTTATGGTCACTTGCCCACTGTAGCAGACTTCTGTTTAGCTTGCGGCTTGTGGAGTCATCAGGGTGACCTCTCTCAGCTGAAGCAGAGTAAACAAAGGCTTCTGAAGGTAAACAGCAAACTCAGTTTGGTATATTTTCATCAAAATAGTACTCATGCCAAAATGTTGTGTTGCTGCTGGATGTTTACAGTCTCACAGTGATACTGTAAGTTTGTTTTCTTATCCAAAAGAGGAAGGTTTAAGACAACAATGAACAAAGCAAGCCCACCTCTAGTTTTTTGGAGTGATCATTTCACTGATGACTGCTGCATGAAGGAACACCTTTACAAGGAGCATTTGGCATGAAAGTACCATATCAACGCATTTTGAAAAAGGATGTTATTCCTAATGAGGTGCACATGTAAGAAAAAGACAACAAAGTCGCCACAGAACAGAGTTTGTTTACGTAATGTCTTCTAAAGCGTTTTACATGTTATTTAAACAACTTTTGACAGCAATACTGTGGGAGGTGGCGACGGGGCCACATCGGCAAAATATATAAGACTGCTTTACGTTCATTAAGAAACCGCTTTAAACATTAACAATAAATTAAGTAATTTACACGAATCAGTCTGTGTTTTGAAGGCTANGAGCAGACAAATAAACAAAAAATATAACAGCAGAAACTGTAATATTATGGGAATAAAGTCCCAATTTTAGGAGAAAAAAGTTGAATTCTACGGAGAAAGAATGCTGCAATTTTAAGATAATAAACTTGTAATATTGTAAAGGAAAATAATGTCATTTTAGTAGCATAAAGTTGAAATATTCAAGACAAATATGTTATTTTGAAAAGTCACAAGAAAAACAAAACAAGCTGAGGAAAAATAATATTATGAAAAAGTCCAAATATTATGGGAATAAATTAAAAATAATACAAGAAGGAAACGTATGAACATTGTTTACAAAGAAAGTTTAAATATTTGGAAAATGTCAACAACAACTAAAACTGATGAAAAAGAGCAAAGAGTGAAGTTGATAAGAATGCATTTTCACCAACTGTATATGACAACGCCAAACACGCACTTTTTTAATATACTGTATATAACTTCTTAGCATATCTCCAAAATATTCAAATGGCAAAGTTGCGTCCTTCATTTGTCCCTCAAACAAAAGACGTTTGCTTAATGAAACGTACACATGGAATGGCATGGGAAGACAGACCCGGGCCCCTCTAGACCTCTTTAGGCATGGTAAGACGTGTTTAGACAGGTTTAGATGTAGCAACTACACAGCGTGTGCATGAAGGCTCACAAATTTAAAGTGACATTTTCCAACAAGACCATCAGGCCCGGTGCAGCGCTACAAACCTCCAGACACCCGACCGAGCACAACCACGTGCACGTCCTGTATACGCCAACAACATGCAGCTGTGCTTGCCTCTCTGCGTGCACGTTACTGTTGTACTGAAAACATAGCGTGGTAAACTCATCGCTGCAGGGAAAGGCAATGCAAGCAACGCCTCGCTTCCAAACAGAATGAGTGGAAAATGCTTTACACCCACGACCGGTGGGAGGAAGGCTTCCCAGCCTGTAATTTACAGCACCTAAGAGGGGAGAACCAGGTAGAATTTGCTCAGTGTACATACAGTACACGCACGTACACGCTCACAGTCAAAGAGCAGCGGCGCTGACGCCAGACAACTCCAGAAAAGACACGCCCACTCCTAAACAGCTCTGTGCCAAAAATACATCCAAATTACAAAGTGGTGTATATTTAATTACCATGAAATTCCTACACAACACACCCTACTAATTACCTAGGGGGAGCAAGACCATCATGCTTCTTCTGGTTCAGGCGTGCACACCTCCCTACTTTGTTTAAAGGTTTAAATCTCAAGCACAACAGACAAACCGATTTATTTCGTAGTCAACACGGAATCGTCTCCTTTAAATCTGCTTCCCCTCTGATGGGTTTGTTGCACTTGTTAAGGACCCGGGGATGATTTACTCTTTAAGCATTACAAATAAATAATAATAAAAGGATAATAATTTAAGGATGATAAATGAGCTGGATAAAAGGCAGATAATCTTGGGATAATGTTCAAAGTCAAATACAGTCATCCTTTGCTTCACTTTACTTTTTTACCTACCTTAATTTTTCACAATAAAACTTTATTTTTTGTTTCAAAAAAGTATTTTTTTTTACTAAAATGAATTTTTTTTAACCATTTTTATTCTCTGAAAAATGTATTCTTTAGAGATGTCTGATATTGAGTTTTTGCTGATATCCGATATGCCATCCATCCATCCATTTTCTTCCGCTTATCCGAGGTCGGGTCGCGGGGGCAGCAGTCTATGCAGGGAAGCCCCGACCTTCCTCTCCCGGGCCACTTCGCCCATGTCCTCCCGGCGGATCCCGAGCCATACATAGTCATAGTCTCTCACCTAGCCTACCGGTCGGACGGGTCGGCCGTGCCATGAACTTTTCACCTGATTTTCCAAAAATTAAAAAGTAATGTATTTTTCCTTAATATTCAAGGTTATGCTACTAAAATGATAATATTGTCAGAAAAACGTTTTCTCGTTAGATTAAAACTTATTTATTCTTGTAAAACAATTGATTGTTTGTGTTCTGTTTGCTGTTGTGGTTTCTGACACACACTTGCGACTACAGAACTGTCCTGCAGTATACTGTAAATTCTGTATAAAGATGCAGACGATCAATCACTCAATCATCTGGCTGAGACTTGACTTATGAATATTTCCTGGTGTTTTGAGGGAAAAATGTGCAACCATTTTTTAGTTCCAGCTTTGAAAATGTGCCTATGATGAATACCACTCATCTTTCCAAAGACGACCTTCTTCTTTCTTTTCTTTGTCAATCACTTCTCAGTTGAATTAATTATTGAAAGTCGTTTTCTTTTCAAGATAATGGCCGTGAGATCAAACCGGGACGGCGGGACGTTAAGTTTGATTGACAATACTGCATGCAGAAGCAGACGAGGCAAACGCTGAGCCTAACCCGCCTTGGCATTGATAAATATGTCATTAGTGCAGTAGGGCAAAGTTTGCGGTGCGGCAACGACGGTGATGGAAGCCAAGCGAGCGCAGCCGGTAGGTTGTCGTCTCCTCTGCGAGCGGACTTTGATCACGGCCTTGACTCGCAGCGTCGTCCACCCCCACCTCCACAAAAAAGCAGCCGCGTGCTGTCCTACTGCTCGGGGACGACCCAAGAGACGAGTTCCTCTTTAGCGCGTGCCAAGACGCTGCTTGATTTGGACCCAGAGCCACACATTGTCAGCTTCGGGGCTCATCATCTGCGGAAAGCCCGCAGAGCTGATGGACTATCTGCCATTTTTAATCAAGGCAGAACAAGACGCAGGGCTTTCATGGGCCTCGCTGGTCCAGATGGCTGTCTCTGCCAGCTCTGACATTTCGCTACACTTTGCACACAAACGCTTAGTGTGGACTTCTTTTAGCGCAGGGTTGTCCAATCATTTCAGCTTTCTTCGGGTAAATGTTGTTCTCGTAGTTAGGATTTTATTCCCATAATATTTTTACTTCATTCTCACTTGCTAACTTTTCTGTTACCTACTTTTCCAAAAGGGGCCACACGGTACGAGTGGGTAGCACATTGGCCTCACAGTCAGGAAGTTCAGGGTTCGAATCTCCATTGGGCATCTCTGTGTAGAGTTTGCATGTTCTCCCCGTGCGCACGTGGGAGAAAACATGCATGTTAGGTTAATTGGAGACTCTAAATTGTCCATCGGTATGAATGTGAGTGTGAATGTTTGTTTGTCTATAAATGCCTTGCGATTGACTGGCGACCAGTCCAGGGTGTACCTCGCCTCTCGCCCAAAAGCCAGCTGGGATAGGCTCCAGCATGCCCGCGACCCTAATGAGGATAAGCGGCATAGAAAATGAATGGATGAATGAATAATTTTGCAAAAACTACAATTCATTATTTATTTATTTTTTTTTATAATACTACAATGTTTCCTTTTCTCTCTTTGTTTTCTCATAACGTCACGAGTTTATGCTTGTAAAATGGCAACTTTCATATTTTGACTTTATTCTTGTAAAATGAGTGCAGATTTTTTCCGTTTCTGATGTTGTTTTTTGTTTTTCCTGTTAAATTATGTTTCAGAAGTGCCGTGGGCCACAAGAGACCCCCAGGCTGAATTGTTTCTCTCTGCTCTCCTACTGTGTATCATCTTTTTGCGTCAACGCAAAAGGTTTTCATTCTAAAGTAACCATAAAGGAAGCATTGAAGCTACACACACGTTCCCAATGGAACTTGAATTTGATTTTTTTACCTTCTTGTGGCTCTTGAGCACGGACGGTGTGACGAAGGCCTTCTCGCACAGGTCGCACTTGTACTTTTTGTGGCCGTCGTGCACCACCTGGATGTGCACGTTGAGCGTGTCCTTCCTCTTGAAGGTGGCGTTGCACTGGTCGCACTTGAAGGTTCTCTCACCTGCAGACAGACACATGTGAAACGTTTGCTCGGGCAGGGACGGCTGTTATTAGTTTGCGCTCATCACTCGCAGCCGGAGCCAGCCGCCATTTGTGTGACACAAAGACAGACGGCAGCAAAGCACTGGAAAGCCACTTTGACAAAGTGTTCTACTTAACACAAAACGCTGCTGTTTGCTGAATAGAAGTAAAACACGCTGTGTAAATTGGGCCACAGTCTGTTTTTCCTGGTCTTCCACAGAGCCCCTGTTCCCATTACACGGGGATTATTCCAATTCCACAGCCTATTTGCTGCACGGCTTCGAAGAACGTTCCAGTTCAAGCATATTAATAACCTTTCCTGGCGCCTCAATGACGTGCTGTCATAACCTCGTAACGCTACATTTTCATTTGTCAGCGCGGCGGACACGCATTCAGCTTACGTCTTCTTTAGCCACCTGCAGCGGCATCACATGACCACAGCTGTCACGTATCACGGATCTGAAGGAGCTTCGAAGTCGAGCTTCACAATGCAAAAACAAAGAAATGGGAGTGATACAAAAAATGCTTAAGAGTAAGCAATAAAAGGTGAGGAGATTTCTTGCCACAAACCAAGCAAGACTATGGCATGGCTGCTACTTGGGGTGTCACAAGATCTCGCAAGATAATGTCAGTCAGAAAATAAAAGTCTTGTGGGCGCTTGTCCTGTGACGGTAATAAATAAATGAATGAATCGCACAATAAATGGAAGTAAAGTAGATAATCAATATATTGCTTTCCTGTGTTGTTTTCCTCCAAACAGGCAGGAAGAGAGCTCACTGAACAACTGCATGAACAGAGTGAGCCCTTTTGTCAGTCATTCAGTCTCGCTTTCTTGGTGGGTAGAGGCGGGGCTGCTAGCGTACACACAGAGAGTAACGTACATATTTTTTTATTGTACTTTTCTTCAAAGCAATGTTCAAATCACGTCCTGTCCTTGCTTTGTGAAGTGGGTGCCTGGTGTTCCCGGCATCTGCAACTGTGGATGTTAAACAGCTGCCTGCTGCTTGTTGATGTCCAAGCAGAAGTTCTCCGGTTCCGTTTCATAACCCAACTCATGCATAGAAGAGATCCTTGGTGACACATGATCGCTATATTTAGCAAGTAAGGCTGCACATATGGGACTGGCGAACAGTCCAGGGCGTACCTTGCCCAAGTCAGCTGGTATAGGCTCCAGCATACCTCCACGACCCTAGTGAGGGTAAGGGGCATTGAAAATGGATGGCTGGAGGGTGCACATATGTGTTTCTTTCATCATGCGTTTACTGTATATATCAAGTCGTGTATGTACAGTAGATATGCAATCATTTAGAAGCAGGCGTTCTTACTGTTGTGGATGAGTAAGTGGCGCTGTAGAGAGAAGGGAGTGCGAAAGAGGGCTTTGCACTCCTCGCACTGGAAGGGTCTTTCCTCCGAGTGTGTCTGTGAAGAGAAGAGCAGAGCGCCGTCAGCCATGTTTGTCCAAGCGGATGGCGGCGAGGGGGATCATCCACAGGCTCCATTTGAGCTTTTATTGACTTGATGAAGACAAGCGGCTCGGGAAGGATTACAGTTCAAAGTGCTTCTGTTGGTGTCCCTTCCCCCAGGCCGCACCCCATCTTATCTGCGCGAGCGACACCTCAATCCCAAAGTAAACAAGGACCCTACACAGTGGTCATCTTTTCACCTTCTTGTGGTTCTTGTAGACGTTTCGGTGAGCAAACTCCTTCCCGCACAGCTTGCATTTGTAGGGCTTGTCCTCACTGTGGATGATCTTGTGAGCCGTCACCTGGTCCAGGCGCTTAAAGGAGCGGCTGCAGATCTCGCACGTGTACGGACGCTTCTCTGTCGTCGTGGAAACGCAGACCGCCAGGTGTCACGGAGGGCAAGCAACGACGAGGCTTATTGATCTCACCTGAGTGGGTGATCATGTGTCGCTTCAGCTGATTGGTGGAGATGAACTTCTTGTCACACGCATGGCAGTCAAATATTTCATGTATCTGTCAGGCGCCGAAGGAGAAAGCTGGAAAATTAGCACCACATCCAGGCTTCCACTGCACCCATTTACTTGTGGCGGCCCGCCACAATTTCATTTGGACCGCCACAGAAGAATTTGGAGGTTGGCAGTATTATTATTGTTTACATTTGGCGCTATTTGCTCACAAACATATATAAATATAATTTACCCAAAAAACAAACAAAAAACTCAGGACAAATCTGCAGTATTTTTACACAAAATAACGATAAAGTGAAAATATTATGAAACAAAAATCAAAATTTATTTTTTACAACAGTAACTTTGTAAAATGAACGTCATTTTATAAATATAAAGTTGAAATAGATTTTAAAAAACATGTATTTTGTAAACTCATAATTTTATGAAAAAGAAAACACTGAACTATGTTTAATTTATGAAAAATTAAGCAAAAAGAGAAAAAAGGGCTATTCTAATAAGTCACAAGAATATAGCACACAGGTGCCAAACTCAAGGTCCGGGGGCAGATTCGGGCGGCCAAATGTAATGTGGTCTGCAAAAGTCCAAAAAATCGAATTTTAATATTAATTTTTAACTTTAAATATAGGTCTATTATATTTGTATTATTTCATGTATTATTATTTTCTATATTTTTCTAATTTTTTTAATATATATATTTTTACCCATTTATATTAAGTGAGAAATATTTTCACAAATTAAATAATCTTTTAAAATTTAATAAATAACAATCATTATTTACTATTTATTATTAATAAACATATTATTATAATTATATATTATTTGTATGGCACTGTAACTTTTACTGTAAGTTTGTTGGTATACCAAAAGAAAGTGAAAATGTTTATAAATCAAACGTGTCATAATATTGATTATACTGTACATTAATATGGTTGTGTCTGATACAGTGGGATGTTAGATGTACACTGACATGAACATCTTTATCTCATGGTAAATTATGCAAATTAGATGATAATGTCAACCCGGTGCCACAGATACATTATAGTTCAAACATCACTTCAAAAATCAGGTGATCAAAGACATTTGGTCACATAACGAATAATTGTAAGCTTACCTTTCTGTGTTCTTGGAGATTGAGAGAAGAAGAACACTTTCTGTTGCATATTGTGCAGGTGAGTTTCCGTCGTGCACTCCCTAAAGGTAAAAAAAATAAAAAAATATTGGAGATGCGTGGTACCTTAATTTTTTCAAACCGATAGTGATAGCTTTTTAAGACCAATATGGGAAGCTTTTTTAACACCTACTTTTTAAATGTTGTATGTAAATGTAAGATGTGACCAAGCTTTAAGTAATAAATAATGAAATTTTACATTACTACTACCACATCAATACTATCAGGGTAACCAGAATATAGAGGGCTAGGATCCACCTGCTTTGGCCCAGCAAGGTGCACTGTATTCAGGCACATGCTCCGAGCAGCCAATGGGCCGCGCTGGAGGTCTCTGGCAAACCTTTTGCACTTTTCAAACAACCAAAGCGTTTCAGGTGGCGTCTTAAGCCTGTTTTATGCTTTCCCCATCCGCGAGGTCCGTGCAGCTCAATGAGGACCAATGATGTCATTTTCACACCCACGCCCCCTTGAGTGGTCCTTCTCGTACGAAAAATACTATTGTATGAGGCAGCCTACCCTGACGCACAGCAGTTTAAAAGCATAAAAAAAAACCTGAAACAGGTTATCTGTATTTGAATATACTGTATGTTCTATGTAAGTACAGTATGTATTACATAAAGAGCAATCCTGTGTTGTCGTCAGCCATGACTTTTAGAAGCACATTCTCCTGCCAGGGTACAAGGCCCTGTGGTGGTAGGAATTATAGTAATTTAGCCTCCTCCTGTTGAAGGGACGAGCAAGTGGACCACCTTCTCTTCGTTTCTGTCGCAGAAGCAATAAAAACGACACAATTCCTTTTCTTTAAGAAGTAACGCAACACGGAGTATAAACTCACACGGTCTAAGAAAGTATAAGCCAGCCTTAAAGTCAATATTTGTTTACAAGTGAGCTCAGGCCAGAGAAAAAACGAGCACTTGATTTGCTCACCCACACAGTACGAGTAATCTAGGCTCATTGGAGCATTGTTTAGAAATGATAGGTTATCAGAGCTATTTAGAATGTTTTCGGATTTATGGGTATGACGTCATAATTCCCTCATATCGGTCGGATAATTATTGTGCGCCCCTAAAGAAAATGACACAAACACATTTCCTTGAGATGCAAATCGCCCCTTTTTCATTTCAACTGGGGAGCCCCGCATGTCATTCTGGGATCATCTGCATCACATGACCCCAATCCGTCCCGTCTAATGCACTTCCCCCACTATTTGCCCCAACACACACACGGGGGTCCTTTAATCTCTGCTGTGGTATCAAGGTCTCAATCTGGGTTTGACTGAGATGTAAGCTGTCCTACATCCTGCCTGCCCTAAATAGCCAAATTATCTGGAGGAGCGGGAGGCCCCCCTGAAGGTGCAGGTCAGCAATTAAGCAGCAGCAGGAATAATTAGAGATTAACACAAGCAGAGCTACTGCCAAAGGACGTCAAAAAAGAGTATTTGCGACCTGTGTGAACGTTGCCTTTATGTTTCTTCAGCGCGTCCTTGCTTTTGAAGCGCTTGCCGCAGCTCTCCTCCTTGCAAATGAACCTGGCGTCTCCTTTGCACGCATCCTTGTGCTGCTCCACGCTGCAGAGCCAGAGGAGAGAGGAGCGCTCAGCGTTGCGCTGTCAAAGAGGACGGCACGGCGCCTTACCTGGACTCTGAGCTGAATGTGCTGTGACACAAAGAGCACTGATGAGCTTTGGAGTCTCCTGAAGGGCTGACCGCCTCGTAGCAATGGAGCACACTGCAGGAACGTTGAAGCACATTAGGCGCCAAATAGGAACCTTTAACAAACTTCTAGTTTCAAGGAAATAACTTGAACCAATTTAAAGGTGAACGCAAACCCAGCAGGCATACAACCATGAATAACCATGTGCTGCTGCAGGCCTATCCCCCACCTCCAAGCAATCACAGGCTGCTCTGTCTTGTTTGTGACATTTCAAAACAACACACAGAAGAAAGTGACAGAAAGTTAAAGAAAAAGCCAAGCGTATTCTCCCTCCACAGTTTTACTTGTTTTGTTCTTGCGATGATGTGTTCGTGTACGCGCGCGCACACTTGCGCCAACAGCAGAGGAAATGAACATGAGCATTGGAGGCGTGAGGTGATGAGTTCAAGAGTAGACTCACTGGCGCTGCAGAGCTTGTTTGACGGGGAACTTCTTGCCACAGCTCCTGCATTTGAATTCCTTCTCCTCCATGCTGGGCCTCTGGTGGAGACTCTGGAGGTGTGCGGCCAGGATCTCCTCGCTCGGGAAGCTGCTCTCACACAGCAAACAGGGGTGGTCTTCCTTCTTGATGACCAGCTCTGAAGACAAGCAGGGGGTGCCATGACTGTGAACAGACAGCTTCAGGATACATGGGGGTGGAAGAATGCGGGTACCCATTTCAACTAGGTGCTTGGCCTCTTTGCTGTTGTCATCCTCTTCCTTGGTAACCTCCTCTTCCTCCTCCTCCTCCTCCATGTCGCTGTCCAAGAAGCCAATCAGGAGCTCCGTGTCCGTCTCGATGTCGTCCACAGCCAAGTAGAAGATGTTCTCTCCATCCTGGAACCCAACAACCACCAAAGCAGGAACACATGACTGCTCCATCTTGGGGCATTTGTGAATAATACAATGCTACCCAGTTATTTTCTCTTGAAGTAATTTCTGACCTACAGAGTGCACATACTAAAGAGAAAATAAGATTTCTAAAGAGTGTTGAACAGTGCGTTGTTTCTGAAAAGATTGTTTTGGAAAACATTTTCATAGCGTACTTTCAAACCAAATGATTCTTCTGAAGGTGGTCCTCCATAGCAGTCATCAGTGAAATGATCACTGCAAAGAACTGGAGCGGGCGTCGATCTGTGTCTCGTTCTCTGCACTTGCTTTGTCCATTGTTGTGTTAAACCTTCCTCTTTTGGAAAAAAAACAAATCTAGCACATCACTTGGATACTGTAAACATCCAGCAAACACACAACATTATGGCACGACTACCTCCATAAGTCTTTGTTTACTTGTTTTGTGACATATTATTATTATTAATATTTGTGACATGTGAGTGATCTTTGAGCATTATTGGGGATGGCGGCTCAAACGGTCAAGACCCTACAAGTCGAGCTAATGACATCAGGGCTTTGTTTTTTTCTGGAATATACATAAATAACCATTAGGAGGAGGAAAGCGGCACGATAAAAGTCAGCGCTGATTGAAGGCAGAGCTGTGAGAGGTGCGGGTGTGACCTTTAGGCCGGCAATCACGTGGGCCCTTGACCTGATATCTCCGCATTCGTTTTATCTTTCACAGCACAACGCAAAAGGTCAACTTGCTCGCGTAGAATTATTTCTTTTTTTTCTCCCTTTAGCTAAAAAGGCCTTACGTTTGAACGGACGATATGGGAGGGGTGCAATTGGGAATGAACTGGAAGCTCCGACAGTCGTTCCTATGCATTCGCTTACTATCACATACATTTGGCACCCGCTCATAAACACATTATAATGCGACTTTGCAAACTAGCCACTCTTTATGGTCACTTGCCCACTGTAGCAGACTTCTGTTTAGCTTGCGGCTTGTGGAGTCATCAGGGTGACCTCTCTCAGCTGAAGCAGAGTAAACAAAGGCTTCTGAAGGTAAACAGCAAACTCAGTTTGGTATATTTTCATCAAAATAGTACTCATGCCAAAATGTTGTGTTGCTGCTGGATGTTTACAGTCTCACAGTGATACTGTAAGTTTGTTTTCTTATCCAAAAGAGGAAGGTTTAAGACAACAATGAACAAAGCAAGCCCACCTCTAGTTTTTTGGAGTGATCATTTCACTGATGACTGCTGCATGAAGGAACACCTTTACAAGGAGCATTTGGCATGAAAGTACCATATCAACGCATTTTGAAAAAGGATGTTATTCCTAATGAGGTGCACATGTAAGAAAAAGACAACAAAGTCGCCACAGAACAGAGTTTGTTTACGTAATGTCTTCTAAAGCGTTTTACATGTTATTTAAACAACTTTTGACAGCAATACTGTGGGAGGTGGCGACGGGGCCACATCGGCAAAATATATAAGACTGCTTTACGTTCATTAAGAAACCGCTTTAAACATTAACAATAAATTAAGTAATTTACACGAATCAGTCTGTGTTTTGAAGGCTAGCAATCTTTTTTTTTTTTTTATGAATTTTGTTGCGCCACATTTCGATGCCGGACTTGACCTGAAAATGGACGGGTGGGGGGATATAAGAAAGAGTGCAGAAGAACCTCACAAACATATTTCAACCATATTATAAACAACCGTGATAATCACAATTTCAGCAACAACCAGAACTGTCACAGAGCAAATGAGCAAAAATACAGGGGAAAGAAAAAATAATAATAATAATAATAATAATGATAATACTAATATATATACACACACATATATACACATACATACACACACATATATATATGTATATATACATACATACATATACACATATTTGTACACGTATACATACACATACTGTGCACATATACATATCCATGCAGTACATACATACACACACACATACAGTGTG
>QODF01000025.1:4430472-4457783 GCA_024372805.1 Oostethus manadensis
TGCCCTGCGATTGACTGGCGACCAGTCCAGGGTGTACCCCGCCTCTCGCCCAAAGTCTGCTGGGATAGGCTCCAGCATCCCCGTGACCCTAATGAGGATAAGCGGTATAGAAAATGAATGAAGGAATGAATGAATGAATTTATATTGTAATGAAAATTCATTCATTCCATTCATTTTCTGTACTGCTTATCCTCATTAGGGTCACGGGGATGCTGGAGTGTGCTAACCACTCAGCCACCGTGCGGCCACAATATCATTAGTGAAATTAGTCAAAATCATTAGTGAAATTTTTAGTACAAAAGTTTTTCTGTCAATTTTCTTTTGAAATTATATTTTTAGAAATTGTCCCCATTAAACAATGATGTTATAAAACGGCAAATATGAGAATAAATGCACACACCGTAGATTTCCTTACCTAGACGCAAGTGTAAATACAAGTAATGCGCTCCTAATAATAACGCATGAAGAAGTGTGATTTCATTAGAATGGATTATTGCTCCACAGCAGCTCACTTTCCAGTGTGCATTTTTTTCTCATTGTGCTGCTTTACCCGTGTTGTACTGAGCAGCCAGGACAGAGCACCACAGCCTTCCTGTTCTCCCTTGTAACCTTTTTATGAATAAGACGATGTCTCTCTGCCTTCTTGTGTCCCCCCTAGTGGCCTGCAGAGATGTTTGTTTTCCTGAGGTGACCCGGCTGATCACTGAAGACTGAGAAGCTCTTTGTGTGTCTCCGGCTGATCCTTGACACTCCTCGCCTGGTACACTTCCTTCTCCTTTGACCTTTCTGTCTTCTCTCTGCGTGGCCAACCCTGCAGTTCTCTATTAGCAACATTATAAAAGCATTAGGGATGAAATATTAAGGAACATGTATTTTTTGAAGTAGTGCTATTATGACAAACACAACAACAAATAAAGTTTTGGAAAATGGAGTTCGAATGTTACAAGAATAAAGTCCAAATATTATAAGAATGCAATCATGGCTAGGAGAAGAAATTTGGAATAATTGGAAAATAAAAGAACAGCAAAAATGAAAGAAATGTAATTGTTTGGAGACGCTTTTGTGTAAAAGTCAAAATATTACGAGAAAAAACGAGAAAAGATGTGCAATATTAATGAGAATCATCTTATATGATTGTCCTTTTAATAGCCTAGAAAAAAGTTATATTATGTAAGTAAAGTCATCATATTACAAAAGCAAAATGTATTAAACTTCCTTTAAAAAGTTATTAAAAAGATAAAAGTTATTCATAAATATTAAAATGTTAACAAAATGTCATTTTACAAGAATAAAGTCAAAAGCCGTTATCTAATCAAAGGAGGAAAAGAATGAGATGAAATTATAGGAAAAACAATCTGCTTGTGTGCCTTTTGATTTGGTGGAGTATTTCTGTGCTTTCCATGCAGCTGGAAGGAGGTCACGTGATCACGTGGACAGCCACGGTGGGCTTTTATTTCCATGATGCAGGATGGTGCGACCTAACGTATGCCACGCGTCATGGCGTGCGCTGGCTCGTGTTGGACTATTTCAAGTCTCAGCGTTTCTTTTGGAGTCTTTCCGTTGTGCAGCACCAGAGGGCAAGTTCTGACGGACGGCGTGACTGCACGAGTCTGCCCTGGCTGGGCTTTGATTCGCTGTCTTATTTCCAGCCATTCCATTGACTTCAGCAGTGCAAACGGAAGGTGAGCATGGAAAGAATAGAAAGGAATTCTATCAGTCATTCCCAACCATTGTGCTGTGTGCCGTGAGAGATCCGCCCTAGGATATCATCCAATTTCACTGCATTGCTCAGGACAAAAAAATCATAAAATAATAATAAAGAATGTCAATTTATTGTGATTATATTTTGATTTGATTTCTTACTGGCATCCGCAACATTTGCATAAATATTTGTCCAAAATGTCAAAAAGACTATTCAACTTTTATTATACACATATTTCCATTTAAATGTTCTTTTTTGTCCTATTATGACATTATTCCCATTTTATTATCATATTTTTCCCAACCTAGTTTTCCTACCTTTATTTTGTTTATTTCTTATAATACTGTTACTTTCGAAAAACATCTGTATATTTATAATATTTCAACTATAAGCTAGTAAAAAGACATTACTATTTTATGAGTTTGTGCTTGTAATCCAACTTTTCTTCCAATTAGAAAAAGACTTTATTCTCACAAAATTACAGCTGTCTTTTTTTTGTTGTTGTTGTTGTTTTTTACTTTTTCTTTTGTCGTTTGCTTTTTTTCATTTTCCAATTATGACAACTATCTTCCTGGAAATGATTAGTCTCATAACTCTTGTTATCACTTCGGGGTCACCACACTATGACTCTTATTATTTCCATACTATTTGGACTTCATTCTTGTGACTTTACAAATATTACTTAGTTATATTATTTTTCCTTCATGTTATTCTCATGAAATTCCCACCTTTACTTTTTTTATTTTAACATTTTGACTCTGTAGTTGTAAAATTACTGCTAATAATTCCACTTTTGCAGATTTCTTTTTAATTTTCTTGTTACATTTTATTTTCCTGACAGCTAATACGGACGTGAGGCTGTTTAGCTTGGTGGGATGCGTGTAGTTTTTGGACAGCGGCTGACATCTGGATGGTGTCCCGTCTACTAGTAGGTCTCGTGGTCTTTAATTAAAGACAAATTTGTCTTCAGTCATCTGCTTTGTCCATTTGTGGGACATGAATGGGTTGGGTTTCTTTGGACGAGATCCTACAGGAGATTTATGATGGAGTGAGCACGGTGTTCTCTTTAGCTGGAGAAGGCATAGAATATATAAGGTGGAACCTCGGTTGGCACTAGTGGTTTCTTCCAGAAGGTCCAAAAAATCTCTGGCAACCGTGAAGTTATACTACAAAAAGCCATTTTTGTAGTATAACTTCACAATGCTTGTTGGACATGCACAAAACACTTCCAAATGCTATTTTTCCTCCAAAATGTAGACCACTTTCAGCATTTGTGCACAGAACTCCACAAAAAAGGTCAGAGCACCTGGGAATAATACAGAACAAGGTTCTACTAAATATGCAGTGATCCAGATACTGGAGTCGCTATGATCCAGAATACGAAAAATCAGGACCCTGGGAAGCGGAAAGTGTAGGATTATTGTTTTGGTGGGAATCTCAATATGGGGGGGAACGATGGCACTATCCGTTTTCTAGTTCCTCATACTTTAGTCCCGTAACATTTCAACTTTTGTTCCTCAATGTTCTTCAGATTTGGATTTTATGTTTGTAAAATTACAGCTATTTTTTCATGTCTGTTGTTTTTTTCCCAACTATTTTTACTAATAATATAATTTTACAAATTTACTAATAATTTTTTACAAATTAATTCCCATCATAGAGTGTTTTTGACTAAATAAATGTCAGCTGTTTTTTCCCATCCAGTTATTGCAATTTCCAGCTCGTAAATCTTCCTCCAGCGATTATGACTTTTTCCTAATTTACAACTGATTTTTCTTTTTCTGATGGGTTTTTTTCAACTTTTCGCCAATTTTCACTTCATGCTCATGATATTTTGACTTTATTCTTGTGAAATTACTGCGGTTATTTCATTTAAAAAAATTATGTTGTATATTTCAAATGAATGCTGTGACATTGATGTTATTTTTCCTCGTAATACCCATTTCATTTTTGTACCACTTCTCCTCACTAGAGTCATGGGGGTTTGCTGGACTTTTACTCTCGACTTTTCAACTTTTTCCCTTAATCATTTGACTTAAATGATTGCTGATTTTGCCACGGGCCACACTTTGGACACCCCCGCCTCGCACACAGGAGGGGTCCCGCTTGCTTTATTTGTAGCGTCATGCTGCTGGGACGTGAGTGGGATTCCGGGCCAACAGGAGCTTAATGCAAGCCAGGCGCAGCCTCGCTATGTCTGGGGCGAGCCGTGCTGGTAAATGAATGAAATGGACTTTGGCGTCCACCTGAGACCGCTCCTAATTGGAGGCTCTGGCTTTTGTCTTTGTGACGCTTGTGCAGGAACTGTGTGGACCGGTCCTCTCCAATTTGTGTGTCAGTAATGAACTATGAAATCATGACCAAACGAGCATTATGGCAGAGTAAATAAAAGGACACCTTTTTTCTACATTGTTTTTGCTACTAATTGTCTGTCTTTTTTTTTATTACACACAAAGATGATGTACGATAAACAGAGACAGGGCCCCCAAAATTTTGCCACGGCCCGGTGGTCATCAAATCTTACCTTTATGCATTCCCACATAGTATCAGTGTTTGGGAGTGAAAAAGGGTTAAAAAAAAAATATATATGTACAGTATAGTAGTCTATCTAAAAGTCACATGGTGCGTTCAAGGACCATCCAACAAAGTTGTAACTATATTATTTTTCAAAAAGAATAATGGCCCAAATGTACAAAATTGATGTACCTTTACATAACATTTAACGTAGTTATTTACTTTTTTTTAAAATCGTTCTGCCTTCCAGCATGCTTGGGGATATGACGTGCTCTTCTACACATTTGAAAATACGGTAGGAATGACACTTGACATCAAATTGTATTGTTAGTAGTAGTAGTTTTTAAAAGATATGGGTTTTCAGTCGTATTTTTACTCTAAATCGAAACGTTTACCACAAAGAGATTTACATACTTACTTATTATTCATAAAACCGTATTTTTATTTGTGATTAAATGTGATTAATAATGAGTTAACTATGGACACGATGCGATTAATCGCAACTAAATATTTTAACTGATTGACAGCCCTGGTAAAAATAAAGTCTAAGTTATGGTGCGCTCAAAATTGATATCTTTTCTGTCAAATTTGATGTGCTCTTAATCATGATGATGATGTGCTCTTTTACACAATGGTGTAAGAATGCTTTTAGAATGTAACAAATGTAACCGTCGAATGGTACGGCTCGTGCACGGTATGTGTGTATTTAAATGCTATGCTTACGTGTGCACGTGGATACGTGCGGACGCGTACCAAGCGGTGAACCGTTCCAGCTTTAGTTGTGTTTGGTGTAAAGAACACGACACCCGAGGTGACAGAGGGATTACTTGTTGTATATTTAGTGTTTCTGTACATGAATACTGGCAGGACAACTGTACATGCGACACACACACACGCACACACGCGCACGCACACACGCGCACACACACATTGATACAGTGCTAATAATTGAGTTACACAAGGGAATGTGGCGATACGAGTGGATGAAGAGTATAAAATAATTTAAAAGACAAGTGTGGAATACACGCTAGCGATGCTGCGACGTCATGCAGCAACGCAGCAGAAGAAGACGGCAGAAAGTGTAAACATAAATATACAGGCGGACATCTCTAGCCACAGTCCCGCGAGTCGCCTCCCGACTTGTTGCGTTTGTTAAATAAACTTCTTTCTCATAGATATCTTTTTCCAATAGATTTCCTCTGTGCGCAGTCACTTAGCAGTACTTCCTGGTTTTCACCAGTTTGCTCTGGTATTTGACCGAGTGGCCGCCGTGCGCCACCACGTAAACATCCAGCAGGTAGGTCTTGCCGGGCTCCAGCCCCTCCACAGTCTCTGTGGTCACGGCTTTCTGCAGGTTGGGGCTGTGGAAGTACTTGCACAGGACCTTCTCCGTCTTGCGGCGGCTCTCGGGCCCGGCGCAGCGGTTCTGCTCCCGCCGCCGCTGCTCCTCGCCGTAGTCGTCGGCCACCTCCCTGCGGTAGACGCAGTACTTGTTGCGGTCCTGCGTGCCCAGCCAGGCCACAGTGACGGAGGAGCAGGTGCGCAGCTTGTCAAAGGCCTTGATGCGCGTGTCCTCCGGCAGGGATGGGAAGGGCTGCTTGCTGCCGGGCCGTGTGGTGGCCAGCACCTTCAGGGTGGAGGCGCCCTTGCGGCTGCCGCGCAGACGGATCAGGTACTTGGCCTTGGGCTTTCCTCGCAGCTGAAACTGCCGCACGCCTTCCACGTTCTGGGAGAGCAGCAGTTTTCCATCGCGTCTGACCTGCACCTGCACGCCGTCCAGGCAGGCGTGCACAAAAAGCGTCACCCTCTGGTGCGATGAGACAGGAGCGAAGCGCAGGAACTTGCTGCCCTTCCTCTTGATGAAGACATCTGAGACTTTGCCGTCCTTCAGCTCTGCCGTCTTCTGCCGGGCCTCTTCTTTGGTGCGGGCGAAGGTGCCCACGTAGGCGGTGCTGGTGTTGGTGGCAGAGTTGACGGCAAAGACGTCAAAGTAGTACTGGGTGTCGGGCTTCAGGTCGGACACGGTAAAAATGTTCTTGTTGCCGATGCACACCTTCTGGATGTCGGACGCTTTGGGCTTGGCGGCGTACGCCCGTGAGATCTTGTTGCTGGTGAGGCCTCGGTCCTTGCCCGCGCCGTCTGACGGGACAAAGCCAAAGCGAACAAAGTCAAACGGGCTGAAGTCTCTGCCAGGCTTGGGCGCCAGCATGAAGACGTCGTCGGAGCTCATCTTGGCCTCGGCGGCACACATGCTCTTGAAGTTGTGCTCCTTGTTGATCACTACGCAGTACTGGACAGGCTGGCCCATCAGGACGCCAGTGGGCGTGGGCTTCCAGGCCAGGGTGACCGTTGTGCGGCCCAGTGAGGTGACGTCCACGCGGGGGTCGTAGGGCAGCTCCGGGTAGGGCTGGTCTGACTCCGGCGTGGTGCTGGCGTATGCTTTGAAGTTGCTGTCCTTCTCTGTGGACAGCAGCTCCAGTTGGTAGAGACCGGACGGCGTGCTGGTGGCCACGTAGGACTCCACGTCATTGCCCTTGTAGCTGAAGAGCTCCGTCCCTTCGTCCACCGTCACCTGCTGCTTCTGTTGGTCCAATGGCTCGGGCTCGCCTGCAAGCACAAAAGCACACCTCATCAGCGCCATCGACTCATCAAAACCTCCAAGACTTCATCTTTCCCTCCAGTCTGGCCTCGCCAGAAACAACTTTCCAGAAAAGAAAAAGGTGTCCACGCAGCGAGGTCACAGGGACGGCTCGAGGACAATTAGCCGCAAACATGTCAGCCATGTTTGCACTGCAAACATTCCCCAAAAAGATCACAGCCCGCCGTTTGCTTGGCTTCTCCCGGCGAGCGGCGCTACAAAGAAGCGCCTTGTGGCTTGGGCTCCGGCGAGAAAGCATAATATTATCCTGGAGCCTTCTTGGCGGCGTGCTGAAAAAATAATGCTCTAACATCCTCCCCCGACACAACCGGCGGCTCAACCCGCTCAAACTTCCAAGTGTCTTGCTCTGCTCTCCACCTCACACTCTCCTCCATGGCTCGGGCTTAAAGGTTAGGGGTTAGGGTAAAGAGTTAAGAGTTAGGCTAAGGAGTTAGGGGTTAGGCTAAAGAGTACGGTTAGGGATTACGGTAAGGACAGAGGGGTTAGGGTAAGGAGTTAGGATTAGGGAACAGAGTTCGGGGTTTAGGTTAAGGAGTTAGGGGTTAGGAGTTCAGTGTTAGGTGTTAGAGTAAGGGGTTAGGTGTTAGCGTAAGGGGTTACGGTAAGGAGTTAGGGGTACGGTAAGGAGTTACGGGTTAGAGTAAGGTGTTAGGGTAAGGATTTAGGGGTTAGAGTAAGGTGTTAGGGTAAGGATTTAGGGGTTAGAGTAAGGTGTTAGGGTAAGGACTTAGGGGTTAGAGTTCGGTGTTAGGTGTTAGCGTAAGGGGTTAGGGTAAGGAGTTAGGGGTACGGTAAGGAGTTACGGGTTAGAGTAAGGTGTTAGGGTAAGGATTTAGGGGTTAGAGTTCGGTGTTAGGGTAAGGATTTAGGGGTTAGAGTAAGGTGTTAGGGTAAGGACTTAGGGGTTAGAGTTCGGTGTTAGGTGTTAGCGTAAGGGGTTAGGGTAAGGAGTTAGGGGTACGGTAAGGAGTTACGGGTTAGAGTAAGGTGTTAGGGTAAGGATTTAGGGGTTAGAGTTCGGTGTTAGGTGGTAGAGTAAGGGGTTAGGGTAAGGAGTTAGGGGTACGGTAAGGAGTTACGGGTTAGAGTAAGGTGTTAGGTGTTAGCGTAAGGGGTTAGGGTAAGGAGTTAGGGGTACGGTAAGGAGTTACGGGTTAGAGTAAGGTGTTAGGGTAAGGATTTAGGGGTTAGAGTTCGGTGTTAGGTGGTAGAGTAAGGGGTTAGGGTAAGGAGTTAGGGGTACGGTAAGGAGTTAGGGTTTAGGAGTTAGGGTTTAGGCTAAGGAGTTAGGGGTTAGGAGTTAGGGTTTAGGCTAAGGAGTTAGGGGTTAGAGTAAGGAGTTACGGGTTAGGGTAAGGGGTTAGTCATATTAAGCTTAGGGTATATTAATAGTTAGTTATTTAAAAAAATAAAAGGTTGGGGTAAAGTTATGTCACAAGGGTTAGGGTTACACAAAAAGAGGAAAAGAGCATTAAAGGACGTCCTGAGGTCAACTTGTCCTACCTGAAGCTTCTCCACTGGCTTCTTCAGGAAGCTCCTGCAGCGTCAGCTTCCACTCCAGAGGAGCATCACACGGCGTCACCGTCACCGACAGAGGCGTGTTGTCTTCTTCCACCACAAAGTAGTACCTGAGGCAATACTAATGTTAGCATCTCATGCACTGATGGATGATTGGTTGCCATGGATGACATCCTCAGCTGACACCGCGTGTCCAAAATGTCCATTAATTCATAATTCATAAGTCTGTTTGAGGTCATTCTTTTACACCAAAGTTGAATCCAGACTGTGCATCTTCAAATGAAGTGGAAAAATGTTTTTATTATATATTTTTTGTCGTTTATGTTTTTTTATTGATTGATTATACAGTATATATTATTTATTTTCTAATTTTGTTATTTTCAAAATGCAGCCTGTGGCGCTTTTATAATACATACACTTTTAAACAAAAAAAAACAACAGCAAAAATGTTAAAATCAGCAGTAAAATTGTTATTTTTTTTAAGTATGAAGAGAAAAAAAGTTGTACATTTACCAGAATAATGTGAAGGAAAAGTATATCTTACTAAAATACAGTACATGCAAGTCATATTATTATGAAGATATAAATGATGGTCTCAATTGTGGAATGCTACAAGATCAAATCCAAATATTATGGGAATAATACTTTTCTGAGAACTATGTTGTAATATTATGAGGGCTAATAACATCATTTGAGTTGCATAAAGTTGAAATATTAACGAAAGATGTTATTTGTATTTAAAAAAAAAACTCATTTTGGATAATTAGGTTGGGGAAGAAAGATGTATCTTTACGAGAATAAATATGAAGTGAAAAAATGTGTAGTGTCACAAAAGAAAGTGGCAATTTGACAAGCATAAACTTCTCACCTCGGAGGAAAAGTAATTCATTTTAGTAGCATATAAAAAGAATGTAAATAATGGAGCAAATGCTACGGGAAACAAACACCACAAAATAAGGAGAGTCTTTTCAAACAGTCCATGCATCCCCTACTGTACTAACAAACACACTTACTTCCTCATTGACGCCACACTGCAGCGAGGTGCATTCAGGGACACTCCAAACTTCACAAAAAGGCCTTTATAATGCGTGCATGTGTGGTGAATAACCAAAGAAGCCAAAGAAAACCAGTGAGGGGATATTGGAAGCTCCAGACGGAGGTTCTATCACGTATCCCGTATCAAGTGTCGAGCATCGTGTGTGCTTTCATTAGACAGTAATGGCAACGTGTACGATCGGCTTACCTTTTGGGCGTGTCCCTGAAGAGGTAGCCGCTGATCTCGGCTCCGTCGGGAATGACGGAGGAGTCGTGGAATAGCGACTTGTCACGGATCTGCATCTGGAAAAGTCCTTCATCTCGCGTGGGAAGCTTTTGTGGCAAAGCCCCCTGAAGAAACGCCAGCAGCAGCAGCAGCAGCAGCAGCAGGAAGCCCCTCCTCCAACCTTGATACTGCCTCATCCTGCAGAGTACACACACCACGTACTGTATGTCTCACAAAGGCTGATATCCTCAAAGACTCGATAAAACAACTCTTGACTCACCTCAGCTCATGCTCAAAGATGAGGTCCGACTGAAGACGGAGTAGATAAGACAGCTCTAGTTTAACAAAAGCTGTCCTACCTAGTCTTTGAGCATGAACTAATAAAGCCGTAGTCTGACAACAGCCGTCTGATCTAGTCCGGTCAAGAGACTAGAGCTGTCAAGATAGGACAGCTTTCCTTTCTTTTGACTAGAGACTAAAGCTGTCCTATCTGGTCTTCTCTAGAGACTCGATCAGACCAGAGCTTCATCAGTTCATGCTCAAAGATGAAACTGTAGTTTGACTAGAGACAAAGTAGACCTAGACCTACCTAGTCTTTGAATGACCTGACCTGAAGCCTACTCAGAAGAAAAGCAAAACATTTTCTAAGACAACCTGTCTAACAACATTCCAAAGAAGAGATAGGATCTTGACTAGAAGTGACTATAGCTGTCCTATCTAGTCTTTGAGCATGAACAGATAAAACCGGTTTGGGTAAGAGAGAATCGTAGCTGACCTATCTAGTCTATGTGCAAAAACACATAAAGCCTGCTTAAATGAGAGTCAACTAGAGCTGTCCTATCTAGTCTTTGAGCGTGAACAGATAAAGCCTGCTCGGATGAAAGGTGACCACAGCTCTTCTTTCTAGTCTTTGAGCATAAACTAATGAAGTCTGCTTGGACGAAAGGTGACCACAGCTGTCCTATCTAGTCTTTGAGCATGAACTGAAGACCTGATGGATGGATTTGCCAAAGGATGTCCTATTTGAGTCAAATTAGAAGTGAGCTTTGCAACACTTGACGTTTCTTCCTTGTAAGCTAACAAGTAAAAACAGCATATGAGTGGCCGTGACGGGAGAAGAACGTGTGTGTGGGTGTGCTGCCTTTTCCTCAAGCTAATGAAGACGTGAAATGCGTGTGACAGCGCACACTTCCACTTTTTATTCGTGGCGTGAGAGACAAAAAGTCCAAAGCATCACTCACGGCCCACGGAGGGATTCAATTAAAAATGCGGACGCTGCTGGAAGCTCATAAAACTCTTAAAAATCCCCCCCAAAAATCCCAATATGCGTGCGCTTCAACTTTTATTGGTGCACAGACAGACGCGAGGTGCAGCTGAGAGAATTTTCTCACGTACGGATTCCCCTAACCCTGCAAAGCTTAAATCCCAACTGACTTCATCTGCGCAATGGCGGCAGATTAGCCCCATGCTTTACAGCGAGACTGACGTCGTCCTTCAAATGACCCCAAATACCAGCCACTCCTCCCCCTTCATGGCATAATCACAGGGGGGTCCAACCTGCGGCCCGGGGGCCCGTAGTACGTCCTGCAAACACCATTCAACATGACAACCAAAAAATGCAAAAATTATAAATTGAATAATGAAAGAAGATGACAGAAAAAACATTCAAATTTACCAAAATAAACTCCTAATATTATGAGGAAAGATAATGTTGAAGACATACAAGAAAAATTACACAATGAAAATGAAAAATGATACAAATAACTATGGGGGGAAAATTTACAAGAAGAAATTTTAAATCGCTGAAAAAATCCCAGCAGAAATGGAAAAAAGTTCTAATTTTATGAGAATAAAGTCAAAGTATTGGGAGAAATTCTAACAAGAACAACAATAAACAGGTAATATTATGAGTAGAAATTTCTGAGTAGAAAATATTATGTGTTATTCCACTAGCATACATTGATACATTGAAACGTGATTAAGACTGGGCAAAAGTGAGAACAAAACCAACATACAGTATTATGGGAATAAAATCATGCTAATGCTGACTGCTAATAATAATCTCAGCATCAGGACAGCTACAGGACAGGTTTCATTTGACTAAAGCTGTCCTATCTAGTCCTGTCTAGAGAATAGATCCCACCGGTCCATGCTCAAATGTGAATCTGTAGTCTGACTAGAAACCAAGTGGGTAGGACAGCTCTAGTCTAAGTAAAGCTGTCCTATCTAGTCTTTAAGTATGAACTGAAGAAGCTGTAGTCTGACAATCGTCTGTTAAGATAGGATGGCTTTAGGACAGGTTTCCTTTGACTAAAGACTAAAGCTGTCCTATCTAGTCCTGTCTAGAGACTACTCACTGGTCCATGCTCAAATGTGAATCTGTAGTCTGACTAGAAACCAAGTGGTTAGTCTAACAGTCCTCCATTAGGACAGGGGGGCTTTAGGACAGGTTTCCTTTGACTAGAGGCTAAAGCTGTCCTATCTAGTCCTGTCTAGAGACTAGATCTCACCGGTCCATGCTCAATTCTTTAAATCTTTAGGTATGAACTGAAGAAGCTGTAGTCTGACAGGCCTCCGTCAAGACGGGAAGGCTTTAGGACAGGTTTCTTTTGACTAGAGACTAAAGCTGTTCTATCTAGTCCTGTGTAGAGTTATTAATTGATTTAAAAAAATGGACCTGAGTTTATGTTTACAAATGGTGTAAATGTATTTATTTTTGTAAAACTCAACAAAACAATCAACAAAATATACACAACAATGTTTTTAGCCTTTTTTTAAGTATAAAAATTACATGATTGTATGTTATTTTTAGGACTTCTATGAAGGAATTTACTTTTTAAACCAGTCTTTATTAAAAAAAAAAAAAAATTTAAATGTTTGTTTCATAAGCGCATAAAAACTCTCCCAGTTTTTCAAAACAAATGTACTTGTACCCACCCCTCGCCAGCCACCTAATAAGTGGAACTTTGACTGATCTGTCATAGGGGTGGGGGGTGTGGGGTGTCCCACTACACTTTAGACGCGTGTCCCCGCCAACAAAAGACGGCGTTTAATACTGGCGAGCTATTTAATGTCGGCATGAGGACCACCTCAGCCATGACCCCCTCCCCATGGAAACCACTGACCCCCCCCCCGCACGTGCGTGATTTGTTACTTGTCTCGGCTGACACTTTCACCTCTTTCATGTGTCTCACATGTGACTGCAATGATGTCATCGCAGGACCAAACCACACACCCCCACGTGCTCACACACACACGCACACAGCATAAAACTCACATACATACATACATAGATCCACACACACATACATACATAGATCCACACACACATACATGCATAGATACACACATAGATGCATAGATACATACATACATGCATAGATACATACATACATGCATAGATACATACATACAGACATAGATCCATACATACATACATAGATCCATACATGCATACATAGATCCATACATACATACATAGATCCATACATGCATACATAGATCCATACATACATACATAGATCCACACATACATACATGCATAGATACACACATAGATGCATAGATCCATACATACAGACATAGATACAGGATACACAGACATGAATATGCATACACCCCGCCCTCTTCACATGACATAAGAGATGATAAGTAGCAACATCTGTAACGTGTACATGGACCTTCTAATGACGTGAAAGACGAGTCTGAGATGGGCTGGGGGGGATCATCTTTGGACGTTTTTCTTTGACTCCTTATTCTTACTACGCTTTACGTAGCCTAGCGTGCAGTAGAAAGAACCAGCAAAGAAGAAGCAGAGATCTTGCCAACGCTCCACTCCGCTAACTAGACTCACACTCGTCTCACAACAAACTCATCAAGGTCTCCTGCTTTTCACGGCCGTTTTTTTGCAAGCTCATTCTTTCACATGCAAAAGCCAAGACAAGTCAGGTCAGAAAAGCAACGCAACACATCAGCTTTACAAAAGACAAGATAACAGGTCCAAACATCAGGAAATGGACTGGCCGTGTCTGCTACAACAACACGCACAAAAATGTCTAAAAAGTGGTCTTTTTACACACAATTTGACTTTTTTCTTAGTCAAAACGTTAAATACATGCAGGTGGTCATGTACAAAGTTACAAAAAGTCAACCCCTGACAGCACGAAAATTAGTATGCTTGTCTATTACAACAACACGAACAAAAATGTCTAAAAAGTAAGTGTCATTTTTACACACAATTTGACATTTTTCTTAGTCAAAACACTAAAAACACGCAGGTGGCCACCCACAAAATTCCAAAGTCAACCCCATCAGGCACAAAATGTACTATTTGCCCATCACAACAAAATGAACAAAAACGTCTAAATTGGAAGTTGGCTTTTTATACACAATTTGACATTTTTCTAGTCAAAACACTAAAAACTCTCAGGTGGCCACCCACAAAATTCCAAAGTCAACCCCAGCCAGCTCCAAATGTAGCATGTTTGTCTATTACAACAACATAAACAGAAATGTCTAAAAAGGAAGTGCCATTTTACACACTGCTATGATATGCAGGCATGTTTTGGGTTGCCGCTGGGCGAGACTGCAGTGTTTTGGGATGACGCTTTAGCAGAGCAACAACGTCTCCATTCATTGACAATTTCTAGGCTCTGTTTTCTTCCAACTCCTGAGTAGTTCCACACTTTATTTTGACACTTCCCTTCCTTCCAGCTCCGTGTCAGCGTGGATAAATGTCCTGAGCGCTGCCACATGGAGCTCATTAGCAGAATCAAAGCAGGATTTCCAGACAAATAAAGACGCATTTAGACGTTTCACATCCCACAAAGAGCCGCGCTGCGGCCGGCCCGACTTGGAGTCGGAGTGTTTTCCTTTCAGGGACTATCATGGCGGCCGTCATGAGCAAGGAGGCACGCACTGGACCTGGAGCTGAGCCAAACCAGGATGGGCTCACAGCTCATTCATGACTGGTGGAGCTGCGGCGAGGGCCTTGATCTGAGCCTTCGCATTCCTCCAAATCATCAGTCTGGGCACATCACTAGCGGTTCCGAGTGTTTCCGGATCACCAGAACCAGAGTTGCGTGATGAACGTGATGGAAGCGCAGGCCCGGTTTCCTTCCTGTCTCTTCCACGTGCAGTCAGCACCGCATTCTGGAACGTCTCTCTATACCCGCCGGGTCAGCTGGTGTGAAAAAAGACGGGCCGGTCCGAGGCGGGCCGAGGGAGGGAGGGCTGGTGTGTGGCAGCTCAGAGGAGACACCCCCGTGGGAAATTCCTCCACCCGCTCGCGCCCCGACGTCCAAGACGCAGACCAGCCCTGTGGGAGAAGCGTCGGCGCTGATGGCCGACTCGTCTTTAGGAGCATCAGGAAGAAGTCGGGATGATTCCAGTCGTCATAAAAGAATCAATCGATGCTAGGTATCAATCATTCATACATCCATTTTAAACTTAAGCACACATCAGGAGGCAACCTCTTTAGACATCACCATCATCTCTAATCTACGGCGCTGCTGGATCCATACCCTTCTCCGTTTTCAACACACATGCCTTGCACGCTGTCACTAAAACACTAAAAACATGCAAAGCTCTGAAAACGTCACCAAATCGGCTGCGGTGTTGTTGATCACCGGACAAAAAAAGGCTAATTATCATTTCTTTCAACTCTAAAATCCTGCCAGCCGTCACTAGTCAAGCTGGAAAAGTAACGGTTTTTTTAATCACGCACAAAAAGGTCTAAGTGGAAGTGGGCATTTTGCTGTTTTTCAGACAGTTTGTCATGATCTTAGTCCGGCGGCCTCTGGAATACGTGAATTAAAAAGTCAAGCAAGCCTAGATGGCGAGAAAGGCGGTGTTTATTGATGGTGCAGAAAAATGCCATTTTGCTGTTTTTATGAGACCATTTTTTTTTCAGCCAAAAGACCAAAAGCCTGCAAGGGGCCAGTCGCCCAAAAGGAGCGCAGCGTTGGTGCCAAGACTAAGATGATGATGTTGTGGTGGATGTTCTGGATGGAGATGAGGGCTTTGCAGGTAAATGAAAGCAATCAAGTTGTTCTTTTCGTGTACGTGCAGACCCACAGCAGCCGCCGAGGAGCAAGGCCGAGACAGTTCTTGCAGTTTTCATGTGCAAATGAGGGTTTAGTTACGCTATGGAAGACTTTTTGTGTGTTGATGATTCATTGTGAGTTTCAGTCACTTATTCAATCTTTGACCCCCCCCTCCCCCCCCTTGCAGGCATCGGGAGCTACACGCGTTTCCGTCACGGAATGGAAAAGGTTCTGTCATCTTTGCAGGTGCGTAAAAAGCAGCACTCGCGGAGAACCTGCGGAGATCTCCACAAAAACAACACCTTCGTTCCTGTGGTGAGGCGTTCACGGACCGCAAAAGAGACGTCGCCTGCGGGTTGGATCCTGACTGAAGCGTCTTTGAAAGTTCGGAGCATCCAGGAAGAGACCAAGCGGGCGCACGAACGCCCCTCACGCCGCCCGGGAGATGTTTCCAGAGGCGACGCGCCACAAAAAAACGCCGGTGGCGTTCGGCGGAAGGACCGACGTCTTACTTACCTTGGAAAGAGCGAGTTGCCGTTCTCTTCTTCTTCGTCGTCTTCTTCTATTTCTGCTCCTGAAGTGAAGAAAAAGTAGCGTCCCAAGTGTCCACTCGGTAGTCCTCACACTCCGCTCGCCTTCAAGCTTCTGCTGCGCTTCTTCGCTTGCAGACCCCAGCGCTCGCCAGCGTGCACGAGTGTGCGTGTGCGTGTGTGGGTATCCCGTTGGCTTGGCAGTGCATGTGTCCCTCCCCTGCCGCTGCTCCTGCAATTGAAACTTGCACTGGATCGGAGTGGATTGGATTCGGGGGATCGGACCCTGAAAGACACCCAAAAAGTTGCTCTGGTGTTTGGACAATGCGTGCATCAAACATCTCCTGCACCCCCCAACCTGGCAACTACTTTGGGCTCTGCCTTAACTGCCAATGACGACTGCCACACTCGGTTGGCACAAACATGAACAAGGGGCTGGGGGGCAGTGCCCCACGGCAGACAGACTTTGTTTGTTTTGCGTCAGGTAGGATTCCTTATACATAAATGTTATGTTTTGGTACTTGGAGCATACAAGCATACTATTTACAACCTTCTAAACGAACTTGTTAACATTATTGGAGCCCTCTAGCCATTTCATAACACCCCTATACTAACTTTTACACTCCTATTATCCAATATAGTAGACATAATAAAAGAAAATAAGACACATGAGAAAGAAAACCTCTTTACAACCTTCTAAATATGCTTTTTAACATTATTAAAGTGCTCTAGAAGTGAAATAACACCCCTATAGTCACCTTTACACTCTTATTATCCAATAAAGTAGACATAATAAGAGAAAATAAGACATATGAGAAAGAAAACCTGTTTATAACCTTCTAAATATGCTTTTTAACATTATTAGGGCCCTCTGCCCATGAAATAACACCCCTATAGTCACCTTTACACTCCTATTACCCAATATAGTAGACACAGTGACAGAAAATAAGACAAATGAGACATACAAAACCTGTTTCTCAACTTCTAAATGTGCTTTTATTAGTGCCCTCTATACATGAAATAACACCCCTATAGTCACATTTACACTGTTATTACTCAGCATAGTAGACATAATGACGGAAAAAAAAAAGACTTAGAAAACCTTCTAGATATACTTTTTAACAGTATTATAGCCGACATATAATAACACCCCTATAGTCACCTTTACACTCCTATTACTCAACATAGTAGCCACAATAAGACATAGAAAGACATAAGGAGACATAAGACATAGAAAACAAAGAAAACCCATTTCCCAGTTTCTAAATGCATTTTTTAACATTATTAGGGCCGTGTAGACATGGAACAGTCACTTTTACACTCCTACAAGCCAAAAGACAGTATGTAGTAGACAGAATAGGAGAAAGTAAGACATAATTATTAAATAACATCTCTGTAGTCATTTTCACACTCCTATTACCCAATATAGAAAGCATAATACGAAATGACGCGTTAGCGTTTGGAGGCAACCTTTTTTCTCAACAATGGAACATTACTGACACCTAGCGACCGGAGTAGAATGCTACACGTTATCGCTATCGCAACGCCTTTTGTTTGTATCGTACTTCCTTTTATTTAGCAAAATTGGCCACAGTGTGCGTATTACTATTAAGTCATATTCAAGTTCAAAGCAGCACTGATTTATGAATGACTGTACTTGGAAAAATATCTTTCATTTTTCATTTCGTTTGAGGCCACGACGCGGCCTGCAAGCGATGAGAGGCAAATGTTGGTGCAACAGCGACACCAAGCGTCTGCAAAAGGAGCGACACACACTAGTGATGGGAAGTTCGGATCATTTTACCCACCCAGACCTTTGAGTCCCGTTCAGTAAAAAGAATGAATGTTTTTTCGAGTCATTTCGTTCATTTTAGCAAAATATGATTAAAATGCAACATGTTTCTTCCCTATCACATCTACTGCTTACACAAACGTTAATCACGCTACAAACAAGACAAAATTATAATGCTGTAAGAAACTGAAAAGATTAATTCATTGTTTACCCGGGTATTTTGTCTGTGAATCACTCACCTCACCTCTCCGTCTCTTTTTGAGTCGTTCGTTCATCACGTGATAGCCCCATAAGCCTAACCTATGCTGCATGAGCCGGAAAGAGAATTGATTAGTTCATCAATTAGAATGAAAAATTGGTTAAAATGGCATTTGAAACAAACAAACAACAAAGATAATTAATAAAGAAGTAATTTTCAATGTTAATGAATTAAATATGTTTGTAGTTGGAGCACAGAAAACCTGTTTATGACTCTCTGAATGCACTTTTTAACATTATTAGAGCCCAGCAGACATGAAATAACACCCCTATATTTACATTTCAGTCATTCATTTTCTATGCCGCTTTTTCTCATTAGGGTCGCGGGTATGCTGGAGCCTATCCCAGCTGACTTTGGGCGGGAGGCGGGGTACACCCTGGACTGGTCGCCAGCCAATCGCAGGGCACAGATAGACAAAGACAAACAAACATTCACACTCACATTCATACCTAAGGACAATTTGGAGTCGCCAATTAAGCTAACATGCATGTTTTTGGAATGTGGGAGGAAACCGGAGTACCCGGAGAAAACCCACACACGCATGGGGAGAACATGCAAACTCCACACAGAGATGCCCAACGGAGATTTGCCTCCTGACTGTGAGGTCAGTGTGCTACCCACTCGACCACCGCACCTATTACCCAATCTAGTAGATATAAGAGAAAATAAGACAAAGAAAACCTGTTTACCACTTTCTAAATACGCTTTTAAACATAATTAGAGCCCTCTAGACATGAAATAGCACCCCTACAGTCACCTTTACATTCCTATTACCCAATATAGTAGATATAGCAAGAGAAAACAAGACATATAAGGCATAAAAACATTTTTTACCACCTTTTTAAATATAATTAGAACCCTCTACTGTAGACATGAAATAACACCCCTATATTTACCTTTACGCACCTATCACCCAATTTATTAGATACAATAAGAGAAAATAAGACATAGAAAACCTCTTTACCACCTCCTAAATATGCCTTTTAACACTATTAGAGCCCTCTAGACATAAAATAACACCCCTACTGTCACCTTTACGCACATATTAACCAGTCTAGTAGATATAATAAGAGAAAATAGGACATAGAAAACATGTTTACCACTTTGTAAGTACGTATTTTAACATTATTAGAGCCTACTAGACATAAAATGACACCTCTACAGTATCTTTATAAGTCACCTACAAGAAAGACGGCCATGTTTGGAAGGGAAAATGTTTGGAGAATATTTGGGCAAATGGTGCCGGGAAGGCGAGTCTTTTGTTTTGTTTGCCCGAGGAGTTTCCAGGAGGGAGGTTGAAGGGGTCACCCCAGGGAAAGAACAAGAGAGGTTGCGTGGCAGACTTTCTTTCAGGCCAATGTGTGCCCACCTGGCCTTGGACAAACACGCCTGTCAGTGGTACGAGCAAGGAGATAAGGCAGCGTTGTGGAGCGTGCACGGCCATTAGGCCCAAAGCCAAACATTAAAGGAGCGGCCCATCCTTCTGCTTTTGAGAGCCTCTTCTGGCGCGGGATGAGACGGGAAGACTGGAAGCCACAATTGAAAGCAGACGGGAGTGGAAAGCTCGTGTGGAACTTCCTGCCATGATCCAATAAGAGGGCGGTGTGTCAGCATCCTGCGTCGTCCCATTAGGAAGACGGCGTGATGGGACGGGAGCGCTGCCTCCAAATCCTCAGGGGGGCGGCAGATGTAAACAAAGGCCAGCGTTTCCACTCAAACTGGAGTCTGTCCTCGGCCTTTTTACTGAAACCTTAGAGCGCCGCTGCTCCGGGCGTGGAATGCTGAGTGTAAACACAGCCCGCAAGAGGAAGACCGGGTATAAGAGGAGGATGAGACAGGAAAGTAAGACGTCTACCGTGTGCTCATCTGTGCGCAACTACGTCGTAAGAAACATCACACCTCTTTGCTTTACTTTGGAGCGCTGCCCATTTCCCAGCATGCTTTGCCACAGCTTTTTCAACGATAAGTGGCTGTTTATCTCTGTCCTGTATGTGTCTACCTATTTTGTGACTAGACCATGGGATGGTGCGTTCAGGGACACTCCGAACATCACAACAACCTCTATATTATGCATGTAGGTGGGGCTACAAAAAGATGGATGTTCTTATCCCTCACCAACATAACTTTTTTTTTTTTTAGGAAGTACACCTAAAAAGAAGGGGATGTTTCGCACGTAGTGGCAAATGCTGATTAATCATGATTAATTCATCTAAAAATATATGAATTCTATTACAATTAATTATGTAATTGCATTAATTTTCTATGCCGCTTATCCTCGTTAGGGTCGCAGGTATGCTGGAGCCAATCCCAGCTGGCTTTGGGCGAGTACATCCTGGACCGGTCACCAGTCTATTGCAGGGCACATATAGACAAACAAACATTCACACCTATGGACAATTTAGAGTGGCAAATTAACCTAACATGCATGTTTTTGGAAAGTTGGAGGAAACCGGACTACCCGGAGAAAACCCACACACGCACGGGGAGAACATGCAAACTCCACACAGAGACGCCCAACAGAGATTCGAACCATGAACCTTCTGACTGTGAGGCCAATGTGCTACCCACTCGACCACCGTGCGGCCTATTTACTTAGTTTATTATAGTAATTTTACAAGAATAAAGTCAAAATCCATATTCCATGCTGCTTATCCTCACTAGGGTCGGATACTGGAGCCTATCCCGGCTGACGGTGGGGTACACCCTGGACTGGTTGCCAGTCAATCACAGGTATAAAGCCAAAACAATTAACAAAAAGTTGTAATCTAATGAGAAAAAATAATTTTATGAGAAGAATGTAATATGATGAGGAAAAGTAACTAATTTCAGTAGCATGAAGTCGAAATATTAAAGGAGCCTATCCCAGCTAAGTGCATGCAAGAGGCGGCCATTTTGGGGGCATAAAAAATGAATTCATACTTTTTTTTTTTAAGTTTCAATATTATGAGATACAAAACAACCAAAAAATTTGTCATTTTCAGAAAATAAGGTTGTTGAAAAAGTTCTATTACAAGAAAGTCCAAATATTTTTTCAATGAGGAAACACTGACCCCCAGCGGCCACACGTAGTACTTCACGTCCATATTCATACATATTGAACGACATATTGGACTGGTTAAGTGACGTAGGCAGTGAAATGAATTGAATGAAAGAAATACTCTATTCCTGTTCAAATCAACTTGTTTGTCTTTAATTGGACGCAATTAGATGGAGCCTGCAACAAGACGCCATATTTGTCGGTATTGTAGTGATGTTGTAGTATTGTCATGATATTTGTTTAAACTTTGTTTACACATCCTCATTTTATCCACTCCTTCTCACCTTCAGGCGTGCACAAACTACACTTAGGTCTACGTTTTTAAAAGTACATACACAAATGTTATTGGTATTAAGAAGCAGGATCTGTATCTGCTGTTGTTATTGCTGACACAGGAAGGCATGTTTTTATTTAGCACTAAACTCTGAAGGTGCTAAACAAATGCAATCCATTTTCATGTTGTTCCCGTTGATTGCCACGGCAGCAGAGGAAGATGCAGCCTCACTAGCGTCAGTACACACGTTCGCCGCTGGGTGGCAGCAATGTATTTAAAAACTGCGTTCAGTTACAGTACACTCATTATAATGAATCATTTTATTATGTATGATAATAATTATGTCACGTTACACTCACTATTATTTCATAACAGTTCATTACCATTATTGAAACATGCGTTTCACAGATGTATTTACCTTATATGTTCTTTTTTCTTCAGCAACAAAAATGATGTAAGTTTTAAAAATTTAATTTGAGTGAAAAAAGATAATTACCTTGCCGAGTGCAGCCCAATTACCTTTGGACGCCAACGCCACAAAATTTCCCATTAAACGTCAAAATATTATGAGAAAAAAATAACGTTGAAATAGCCGGAAAATAGTAATAAAAAAAGGTGCATGAATGCGGAAGAATTTTATGAGAATAAGGTCAAAATATTAAGTGAAAAAATGTATACTTTAACGGGAAAAAAAAGGCATAGCATAGAGTTGAAAAATGAAAGATTTATTTTTTCTTTTAAAAAAATGTGAAAAATTTGGTTGGGCAAAAACTTCTAAAATTACATTTAAAAAGGACCAAATTTTAAAGAGTTAAAATATTTGGAAGCAACAATAGCAAAAATGGGAAAAAGAGGAGAGATTGAGGGAAAAAAAAGTTGTACAAGAAAACGATGTCATTTTAGTACCATGAAGTTGAGATATCGTCATTCATTTAAGAAGAAACATCTACAAAGGCCTGGTGTCCTTCAAGGTTTGGAATTGGCGGGAGAGCGCCTAACGAGACGTTATATTTGCCGTGTGCCGACCGGGATGGCGACCGGGTGGGGAAATGCGAACGACGAGAGTCTGCGTAAACGTCACATGCATCTCATCTCGTTCTCGTAGGCCCAATCGCGCGCGTCGGCTCATCTCGTGAACTGATTGCTGAAGGAACAGCGTTTATATTATTATATATTTGTTTATATTAGAGCTCAGAGACATACACGACGTAACAAACGCATGGAGAACACAAAATCTGGAGGCCGAGGACACCTGTCATGATTGAACTCTCACCCCCGGCTGGAGCTCTGCGGTAGGACCACTCCAGCCCCCCCCGACATTGTATGCAAGGCAGGCGTACACATAACCTCGTTACCTGGCTTGCCCGACAGGTGCTTCCTCTTGATTCAATCAACCAGCACGCCGCCTGGCGTGTGCAGCTGGGGGTCGGGGGCTTCCTCTTTGTTGTCTACCCCCAGCACACCTTCCCCCACCCCCGCCATGTTTTGCAGGGGATGTTTGCCAACTTGAAGACATGAAGATAACGCTCTCATCTGCCATTAGGCCATGCCAGACGACAAGATGGAGCTGATGAAGACTGTCATTCATTCATTTTTTCAACAGGAAGCTAGACGCTAGCTTCCTAGCGTCTCGCCAGGCCTGCAAGCCTTCTGGGCCAGAAAACACAAATACACCCAAATACTGTACTCCTCATTTATGGCACCTGCGTTTACCATCTTCTATATATGTTTTTTAACATTATTAGAGCCCTCAAGACATAATATAACACCCTTATAGTCACCTTTACACTCCTGCCCAATATAGTTGACGTAATAAAATAAAATACGACATAGAAAACCTGTTTACCGACTTCTAAATACACTTTTCAACATTGTTAGAGCCCTTCAGACATGAAACAACACCCCTAATATGGTAGACCAAATGTGTTGCTGTAAATGTGTTTTGTTGTTGGACGGGAAGTGAGGTCGAGGGTTGAGAGGTTACAGCAGCAACCTAACCCCGTGTTAGGGCTTATTGTGGCTGATCATAGAAAACTGCAATTAAGGCCTGTTGAGTCTGGTGCTTGTGTGTCTCACCCAACATTACAGTGACATTACTGACACTTAGTGACCAGCGTACTATACTACATACCACAACCTCTTTCAATGTGTTGTATGAAGGCCACATCAACCCTCTCCATTTCGCAATTCAGTTGTGATGATATGTAGTCTAGGTGTCAGTAATCCCCAACAAGGAATACTTTTGCGGCCTGTAACCCACACCCAGCTAAAACTCAACTCTCAACCCTCAACTTCACTTCTTGTCCGCCTCCCACTCAGCTCCCCTTGCATCGGAACATGTCTTATTTTCTCTTATTATGTCTACTATAGAAATTGGGTAATAGAAGTCTAAAGGTAACTGTAAGGGTGTTATTTCATGTCTACAAGACTCTAATGTTAAAAAGTGAGTTTAGAAAGTGTTAAACAGGTTTTCTATGTCTTATCACGTCTACTTTATTGGGTAATAAGAGTGGAAAGGTGACTTTGGGGGTGTTATTTTATGTCTAGAGGGCTCTAATCATGTAAAGAAGTGTATTTAGAAGGTGTTAAGCAGGTTTTCTATGTCTTACTTTCTCATATTATGTCTGCTGTATTGGGTAATAGGAGTGTAGATGTGACTGCAGGGGTGTTATTTCATTTCCAGAGGGCTCTAATAATGATAAAAACATATTAAGAAGATGGCAAACAGGTTTTCTATGTCGTATTTTATCTTGTTACGTCAACTATTTTGGGTAATAGGAGTGTAGATGCTATTATAGGGGTGTTATTTCATGTCTGGAGGGCTCTAATCATGTTAAAAGGTGTATTTAGAAGGTGGTTTTCTATGATAACGTATCTAAAAATAAATAAATAACAAATCCAAAATCTTACTTTGCAGAAATTCATTTATCACAGTTGGGTGTGGAAGGAATGAACCGCCATAAACGAGGGATTACTGTGTATGTATTTGACCTCTATGAAGCATGTTATGCATGAAATGCTTCATTTAGGCAATATAAATATGTAGCATTTGCTTAAATAAGCATGTTTGAGGTTGAGTATTCAACCCCAAAACAGCATGACTATATATATATTTCATATATTTTGGAAAAAACGTGATGGCATGTCGAGGGATTACCGGACAGTCAAAACTTGATTTTTGTACACCCCATGAGTATTTTTGGTGGTTTTATGTGCAATATTGTGCATAACACATAGCATAGCACCGTACTACATATTCTTCCACAAAATAGTTTCTGTCCGGGTGTGTTTCGTTGAGCGCGACGGTGAAATAACCACCATGGGGCCAAAAAAACGTTGCAAGTGTCAGCAATTTGATGCAGAAAGTGAGATTCGCTGCGGAACCGTTGGGAAAGAAGGACTATCGAAAAGCAGAGTCATACGCAGGCGAGGCCGGTCATGTGACACTGAGGCCACCGTGTCGTTGTGTAGGATCAAATCACCAAACGCACAGATTGCCATCTGACGTCGTTACGCTGAGTGTCGGCGCTCGTGCGGGCGACGCGGCGCTTTGCAAAAAAGGCTGCGACTGTCAGCGTCACAAAGAGCTTTTCATTTACGCACAAAAGCCTCAATTTAGATGCAACAAAGGGCGCCTCTGTCTACGCATTCATCTCCGGACTCGCACCCACGTGACCAAAAACAGCCTCTCGCGCCTCCTCAGATAGTAAAGGTTCCAAACAATCAGCACACCACACATCCCATCCAATCCCTTCCTGTATGCAAAGCACCCCCGACATGATCTCGTCTTTGCTGAGACATTCCAAAAATATTGTTCAACAACAGACGGGGAAAAACAACAGCGAACATGGGAGCAATCAAGAATTTTGCAAGAATTTCACTAGGGTAACAACATTGAGGGAAAATAACATCATTTATTAGCGTAAAGTTGAAATACTAAAGATGGGAGTTGTCATTTTGTGAGAAACAAAGAAAACGACGAATAAAGTTGTCGTTTTCGGGAAACGAGCTTGCAGAAAACATCATAATGCTTTGAGAAGAACGTTGAGATAGTTTACAAGAGCAGATATGGGAGGAAACGACAGTAATCTAGGGAATCAGGTCAAAAATATTAGGAGAAGTCATTGCCAAGAAGGTATGGTATCTTTCCATCCTTCCATTTTCTATGCTGGAGCCTATCCCAGCTGGCTTTGAGCGAGTGGTGAGCTACACCAGCCAATAACAGAAGTATTTGGAAAATGTAAAAACAGCAGTGAAAATGAGAAAAGAGCAAAGAGACGATGTTAATAGTACTTTATAATGTATGTACTACTTCTTATCTTAACTGTGCTTCTACTTCCTGTGTGCTGAGATGGGATTAGAGGACGTGGACCTTTCCTCTGGATGGACTCATCATGACTGATGGCTGCATGTACCGAACAGGACGAGCTGATCAAGGATCAATGCTCCGCGCACACAATGCATGTGAGCGGTTGCTGTGACGACAGCCAGGGAGGACAACCGTTGGACATTGTGTTGCAGGACGGGGGCTTACAAGACGTACTTACCTTATGTTGGCTCACACAGAAAAATATAGAGGGAAAGGAGCAGCCGTCCCGCTAATGCTAGCATGCCATCTTTTCTAATGATGACAAAGCATTACAGTATTGTATTGTACAGTATACTGCATGTACAGTATGCATACGCGTATGCATACTGTAGGTGGGGCTCACATGCACACAAATGAAACTTTGCTACCTTAAAGATGCTAAAACAACGCACTGTGTGACAATACATGCTATGATAATGCAGACTTGGCCCTGCATTGCATGGAATGTTAGCCAGATATGCTAAGAAGTGATATATATTTCAAGAAAAAAGTGCACATCAGCTTTGTGACAAAGCATATTATTTATATTTCCCATTTTTGTCCTTTAAATAGTCTTCACCAAATTTATTCTTGTAAAATTATGACTTTATTCCCATAATATTTCAACTAAACATTTTCCCCAAATGTCCTTGTTTTGTTTTCTAATAATATTACGATTAAAAAATGCACCTTTTTTGTTAATATTTCAACTCTGTGCTACGGAAATGACGTTTTCATAAATGTATGTTTATTGTTATTATTTTTGCATTTTCATTTCTGCTCTTTTTATTTCCTTGCCTCTTGTAAGATTTGTTCTTGTAATTATGACTTTCTGGCCAAATTATTTGGACGTTATTCCCGTAACATTATAACTTGTATTTATTTCACATTATTTTATAATTTGTAAAATGTCTTTAATATTTCATCATATTTCATGCAACTAAAATGAGGCTACTTTTCCTTCTGGTAAAAATTATAACTTTTTGTCATTAGAATACAATTTAAAATAACTGCTGATTTGTCCATTTCTGCTGTTGTTGTTTTAGCTGCAAACACCCCGTGAAGAAAACATGTTATTGAAGAAGACGCAGACAGACATGGAAAGATGCATGTTGCATGGATGTATTCAACACAGGTGAGTCATTTTTTTTAATCCCATCCTGTGATGGGGGTATCTCTCCTTCAAACACGCACGCACACAAGATAGCCTTCATCAGACAGCAGCAGCTCATTTGAAGCCTTCATCACTCAGTGAGCTCGGCTAATCTGTGCTGCTTCGGCAGCAGCACACACAAACGTCAACCTTTTAACCCCTTATGCTCTACCCATATTACCCTTATACACATATGTATCACCCATATACCCATATTACC
>QODF01000025.1:4463505-4558583 GCA_024372805.1 Oostethus manadensis
AAAAAGTATATATAAAAGTATAAAAGATTACAAGAATAAAGTCAAATTATGCGAATTAAGTCATAATTACAAGAAAACAAATTACAGGAATAAAGTTGAATTAGAAATGTAAACAAACAGCATTAGGGAATAAAGTCAAGATTTTAAGGAAAAAAAGAAAAATGTTGACAAATGACAATTGTAGGGAAAATAATGTCTATCCATCTTCTACGCCGCTTATCCTCATTAGGGTTACGGGTATGCTGGACTTTGGGCGGGAGGCAGGGTACACCCTGGACTGGTCGCCAGCCAATCGTGGGGCAGACATACAAACATTCATACATATGCACAATTTAGAGTCGCCAATTAACCTAACATGGAATGTGGGGGGAAACCGGAGTATCCGGAGAAAACCCACGCATGCACGCAAACTCCACACAGAGATGCCACACAGAGATTCGAACCTAGATCTCCTGACTGTGAGGCCAACATGCTACCCACTCATCCACCGTGCAGCAGGAAAATGATGTGATTTATTAAACGGACCTGCACTTTCCTCGTTGTAGTTGAGGACCGATCATACAACGCGGTACTGTAGCTCTAGGATGATGTTCCAGCAAGCACCATGGATCCTTCCCTTCCATAAACAATGTCAGCTCAGAAACTGTTCAGACTTTTCCTTCCTTCCTCTCTGCTTCATCTCGCTGACACGTCTGCCTTTTAAAAGGAGTGCGGGCGTGGCAACATTTAGTAGAAAGAAAGATGCTACACAACAGCATATCTCGTACGGGTGAGCCCAGAGACCCTAACCCCAAAGCTCAAGACCATAAGTGGGGGTGGGAACATAAATTGAGAGCTTTGCCTTCCAAGATACTTGAACCCCTCCACTGAGGCAAGACCTTGCTCTCAACCCGGAGGGTACGGTCCACCCGTTTCCGAATGAGAACCACGGCCTCGGATTTGGAGGTCCTGTCTCCCATCCCAGAAGCTTCACACTCAGCTGCAAACCGCCCCAGCAAACACTGAATGTCACAGCCCGATGAGGCCATCAGGACCACATTGTCTGCAAATAGCAGCGAAGAGAACCCAGGGCCACTAAACTGGACTCCCTCAACACCTTGGCTGCACCTAAAATTAACCGGCTGGACTTACTGCTGGCAATGCCAACCAGGGTCTTGCACCAGTTGTGCCAGAACCCAATGGCACGTGGTAGCGCGCCACCAATCCCGTATTCCCAGTGCACCCCCCCACAGGACACCACGAGGGACACAGTTTAATGCATTTTCCAAGGCCACAAAGCACATGCAGACTGGTTGGGCAAACTCCCATGCACCCTCCAGTACCCTTGCGAGGATGTAGAACTGGTCCAGCGTTCCACAACCGGGACGAAAACAACATTGCAGTCATGCCCTTCCTATAGTTGGAACGCACCCTCCGGTCACCCTTCTTAAAAAGTCCAGAAGTACTGTTCCCATCTTCCATGCAATGTTGAAGAGATGTGGCAGCCAAGACCGTCCCTCAACATCCGGAGCCTTGAGGAACTCGGAGCCCAACTCGTCCACCCTTGGAGTCTTGCCACTGGGGAGTGTTTTGACTACCCCAGATACCTCAGACACGGTGATGGAATGTCTGCGTTCGTGTCCTCAGACTCTGCTTCCTCTATGGAGGTCATGTCAGTGGAATTGAGAAGGGTCGCAAAGTATTCCTTCCACCTACCAACGAAGTCAGGCGAAGTCAGCAGGCCTCTGTCCCCACTATAAACGGTGTGGGTCAGATGGTTTTGCCAGAACCTCTTAAAGCCTGACCCAAAGTTGTGCTCCCTGGCCTCACCAAACTCCTCCCACACCCGAGTTCTTGCATAGACCACCACCAAAGCAGAGTGCCGCTTGGACTGCAGGTACCCGTCAGCTGCTTCAGGAGCCCCACAAGCCATCCAGCTTTGGACTCCTTTCTTCTGCTTGATGGCGATCCTGACCTCTGCTGTCCTCCATCGGGTGCGGGGTTTGCAGCCACGACTGGTTGCTGCCACCTTGCAGCCAGAACACCCACCAGCTGCCTCAGCAATGGAGGCACGAGATACGACCCGTTCAGACTCAATACCCTCGTCCTGCCCTGGGATGGCAGGCGGAGCTTTGTGTGGAGGGGATGGTTGAATTCTCCATGAACAGGAGACTCTGCCAGACGTTTCCGGCACACCCTCACTACACGTTTTGGTCTCCCAAGTCTGTTTGCCATCCTTATGCTGGACCTTGGTGTTCGCTATGGACAAATACCATTTGGCACACAAAGAACAGTCAGGACAATTTAGGGGCGGAAGTCGCTCAGGAGGTAGGGCAGGTTGTCCAGAAACTGGAACTTTGGCCGTTCAATGCCCTTTTAGTCCATTGCAGACACGCAATGGAAATACGCAAAGAACGTTATTTGGCGCAGCGCACCCTTTCTTTCATGCTAAATACTGCAGAGGCTTTATTGTTAGTGATATTATTCCGGAGACAACGTTGCGGAAGTGTTGACGTTTGCTTTTGGAAGATAGAAATGCTCTCACGTGCACTTTTGTGTTTCCAGGAGCGCTCCAGGATGTATGAGAGTCTCAACATGCACTCCCTGGAGAGCACTCTGATTGACATCATGCGGGCCGAGCAGGAGCCCATGAAAGGTGAGGAGCACCTATCACCTATCACACTTGTGTGTGTGTGTGTGTGTGTGTACTGTTCCTAAACCAAAGCTTCTTTTCTCCCCGCTGAGAGCCTCACACAGCTCCGTGTTGATGCCCCTTCCAGCTCTGATCCCGTTTCCACTTCACCAGGAGAACATGGGCGAGATGCTGAGCTCCATTAGCACCGCATACCCTGCACTATCAAACAATTTACACCAGGGCTGGCCAACGTGCACATTCTAGAAGTATCATTTAACAAAAACAAAAAAAAAAACAGCAACCATGGAAAAATCTGCAGTCATTTTCCAAGAATAAAGTCAAAATATTCACAGAAAAAAAATACTATCTAAAGAGAAAAAGACACCATTTCGCAACAGTAGAAAAAAATAACGTAATTTTAGTCGCATTAAGTCACATATTTGGGCCGCACGGTGGCTGAGTGGTTAGCACATTGGCCACACAGTCAGGAGATCTGGAAGACCTGGGTTCAAATCTCCGTTGGGCATCTCTGTGTGGAGTTTGCATGTTCTCCCCGTGCGTGTGTGGGTTTTCTCCGGGTACTCCGGTTTCCTCCCACATTCCAAAAACATGCATGTTAGGTTAATTGGTGACTCTAAATTGTCCATTAGAGTGTAAATGTGAGTGTGAATGTTTGTTTGTCTATATGTGCCCTGCGATTGACTGGCGACCAGTCCAGGGTGTACCCCGCCTCTCGCCCAAAGTCAGCTGGGATAGGCTCCAGCATCCCCGTGACCCTAATGAGGATAAGCGGTACAGAAAATGAATGAATGAATGAAGTCACATATTTGCATATTATGAGAAACAAACAAAACAATGAAGAAAGTTGTTGGGTTATGAGGGAAAAAGTTACCAGCGTAAAGTAAAAAATATTACGGGAATAAATTCATAAGAGTATGACAAGAACATTTGCAACAAAAAAGTTAAAATAGTACAAAAATAAAAAGCGACAGCAGAAATGAAAACACAGCTGTGTAAGTATTATAAGTACAAAAAATGTCATTTTAGTAGCCTAGAGCTGTTGTATTAAAAAAATGTTATTCTTTAAAGATGTAATATTATGTGAAACAAAACATACAGGGAACAAAGTAATAATACTATGATAAGGAAAATAATGACGACTGTTTAATAAGAATGTTGAGATATTTGGAAAAGTACAACAGCAAAAATGAAGTTGATATGAATCATAAAGTTTTTCGGCAAAGCTTCATTCTTGGACTCCATAGCATATTTGACAAAATACCCAAGTGGCAAAGTTGCATCCTTTTATTTCTCACTATGTAAGCCCTCTGGATTGCAGTACAGTAGAGTACAGTACAGTACAGAAGCATTTTTACCGCCAAACCGCATCATTCGGTATTTTCTGCAATTCAGCCTCTCAGCTGCAACATATTCTGATGCCGAGGCTATTTTTCACAGGCAAAAGTGTTTTGAGTAACATTGTAACTCTCCTGATAAGCGTAAAAAGAAGTTAACCACTAATGTTGTAGCTCACATGCAAGATTAATGGCCGGGTCTAAGTAAGGTCTTTGCGTGGGTTTTTATAAAACACTTTCATGCAGTACACGTGCAGGAAGTGAGAGAGTGTGTTTTTTTCCTGCAGGAACAGATGGAGATGACACGGTCCAGTTTGGGCATCGGAAAGAAGGGGCAAGGGGGGGAATACAGGCTAATTTTAGACGTGACTGCACGCCAGGAGGGGCGAGGGGAGTCTTTGCAAATGGTGGGTCGTTGCCATTTTTAGAGGCGCCACGGCTGACATGGCAGCTAGCGCCTCCAAAACGATCTCAAAGCAATTTTCTTGGTGAATGATTTTTGTAGGATTTGCTGCGGACCAAAAAAACCCCAAAGTGCCGCAGGCCACAAATGGCCCCGATACGTGTCATGTTGTTGGTAACCCTACGTGACACGGCAATCATTTTTTTATGACATTTTGAAGCGATATTGGTCGGTATTCAGCTGTATGTGTGCAAGACAACGCTGTCATTTGCAATAATACACTTTTTTTTTTACAGCCGGTCGTGTTGGATGTCCAAACCCAACAGCAGACGGGCTCCTGATGCTCAACGGTAATGATCCCGTCCAAAACATCCACCCAAAGTAGATTACATGTGGAAGTCAGTGTGTATGTACCAAATGTACAGTGCGTGGGGCAAGCATGTGCATGTACGGTATATGATCTTGTGACAATTCTTCTTTGTTTACATGCAGCCAGAAGCTACGGGAGACGTCGAGGTAATCTCTGCTTCCAACTTGTTGTGTGCTTTTGTTTGTCATGTGGCACCTTTGGTTGTTTTGCACTCGGCTAACGTCGCAATTCCACGAACACTAAAAAGCTGATGAACATGAATTTGCTTAATATTCTTGTCGCAGAATACTCAAGGTATACACTGGTATACACTTGCTATGGAGATGATATCACTAGAATGACCGGTATACACTTGCTATGGGGATGATATCACTAGAATGACCGGTATACACTTGCTATGGAGATGATATCACTAGAATGACCGGTATACACATGCTATGGAGATGATATCACTAGAATGACCGGTATACACTTGCTATGGAGATGATATCACTAGAATGACCGGTATACACTTGCTATGGAGATGATATCACTAGAATGACCGGTATACACTTGCTATGGAGATGATATCACTAGAATGACCGGTATACACTTGCTATGGAGATGATATCACTAGAATGACCGGTATACACTTGCTATGGAGATGATATCACTAGAATGACCGGTATACACTTGCTATGGAGATGATATCACTAGAATGACCGGTATACACTTGCTATGGAGATGATATCACTAGAATGACCGGTATACACTTGCTATGGAGATGATATCACTAGAATGACCGGTATACACTTGCTATGGAGATGATATCACTAGAATGACCGGTATACACTTGCTATGGAGATGATATCACTAGAATGACCGGTATACACTTGCTATGGAGATGATATCACTAGAATGACCGGTATACACTTGCTATGGAGATGATATCACTAGAATGACCGGTATACACTTGCTATGGAGATGATATCACTAGAATGACCGGTATACACTTGCTATGGAGATGATATCACTAGAATGACCGGTATACACTTGCTATGGAGATGATATCACTAGAATGACCGGTATACACTTGCTATGGAGATGATATCACTAGAATGACCGGTATACACTTGCTATGGAGATGATATCACTAGAATGACCGGTATACACATGCTATGGAGATGATATCACTAGAATGACCGGTATACACATGCTTTGGAGATGATATCACTAGAATGACCGGTATACACATGCTTTGGAGATGGTATCACTATAATTATGATATCACAGTCATTTTAATGATATCATCTTTACAGCCTGTATACAAGTCATTCTACTAGAATTGACTTGTATACACATGCTAAGGAAATGATATCACTAGAATGACTTAGTGTTACACACACTAAGGAGATAATACATTTAGTGATATCACTAGAATGACTGGTATATACATGCTATATGGAGATGATATCATCTCCATAGCGTGTGTATACCGGTCATTCTAGTCATATCATCTTCATACAGCATCATTAAAATGACCGGTATACACATGCTAAGGAGATGATATCATCTCCATATACGCTTAGGAGATGATACCATCTCCATATAGCATGTGTATACTAGTCATTCCCATGCTATATGGAGATGATATGACTAGAACAAAATGACTAGCACAAACAACAGTCAGGACCCTTCCCCCCACTCGAAGGCGCAGGGAAACTACCCTCTTACCGGGTTAAACTCGGTAAGCAAAGTAAAATGTTCGGTAAAATAAAAAAATCGGCCATGCAAAATATGTTTAGAGTAGGACTAATCATTTGACATGGTTACAGTACTCCAAGTGCAGGCTTGGAGGCGAGGGGCAACAAGAATTGCCACCCTTGCCCGTCGCCTGTCATTGCCGGCAACACCAGATTGGAATGAAGTCCAGCCCCTCTCGAGAGAACTGGTTCCACAGCCCAAGCTGTGCGTTGAGGTGAGACCGACTATATCTAGCCGGAATTTCTTCACCTCACGCACCAGCTCAGGCTTCTTCCCCGCCAAAGAGGTGACATTCCTTGTACCGACAACTAGCTTCTGTAGCCAAGGCGTCCGCCTCCGGCTGCCACCCAGCTCACTTAGCACCCGACCCCTTTGGCCCCTCCTACGAGGGGTGAGCTCATGGGAGGGGGGACCCATGTACATTTTTTCGGGCTGTGCCCGACCAGGCCCCATGGGTGCAGGCCCGGTCATCAGACGCTTGCCATCGTGCGCCACTTCCAGGCCTGGCTCCAGAGAAGGACCCCGATGACCTGCCTCCGGGCGAGGAAAAATGTTTTTAATCATCATCAGGGTCTTTTGAGCCCCTCTCTGCCTGGTCCCTCCCCTAGTACCCGTTTGTCATGGGTGACCCTACCAGGGGCATGACAGCCCCCGACAACTTAGCTCCTAGGATCATTGGGACACGTAAACTCCTCCACCGCGATAAGGTGGTGGCTCAGGGGAGGAGAGTTTTTTAGCTCGATTACTATTATCTTATTACTTCCCAGTGATCGAAAGCAACCGCAACCTTCGTCACACACCAACAAAAAGGAAGGCTTTTGCGGCCCCTGTGGGATATGAATGGTACTGCTGCAGTCTCCTTTTGCAAGGACGATCTTATCTTGATCACACTTCACTCAGCAGCGAACCGTAGGAGTCACTTGTGGGAGGAAAAGGTTTAATGGCATCAGAAGAAGTATCGTTTGCTAACGCGCGGCCAGTGTGCACTTTTGATGAGAAAGTGCTCTTTATTGGGAATGTTGGCGTTGCAAAAGCTTCCGGATTCACTCATTGATGTTTCCAGATGGATGATTGTGTGCCCTAGTGAGGCTAAGCGGTATAGATGGATGGATGCATGACTCACCTGCCCCGGTTTCATCCTTTGACACCTGCAGGACGCTCGTCTCTTTTCCCAATTGAGGACAATCTCCTGAATGATGTCCACGGCAACCAGGCCGTCCCAGGAGTGTTGGGCTCCCCCAGCTGCTACCCACATCAGAATGGGGAAAGATTGGAGCGCTTCTCCCGGAAGGTGTTTGTGGGCGGGCTGCCGCCTGACATAGATGAAGGTGAGGAGATCAGCATCCTCTATTTCAGTTCCTCTTAGTTAATGATAGCAGTCTTTGATGAGAACTCAAAGGACAATGACGACTTTCACTTGGTTGTGCTTAGACATTGTAGACACCGTACCTTTTTTTCAAACCAATTCTGATAGCTTTCCACATCTTTCTAAATGTAGATGGAAGTGTAGTTTGAGCACACCCGGAGGTAAGAAGCAATGGAAGAAACAAGGATGTGACCAAGTGTACCTGTTATCAAATATCATGACATTACTTCTACCACATCACTACTATCCGAGGAGCTAGAGTATAGAGGGTGAGGAGCCACCTACTGTGGCCCAGCAAGATGCACCGTATTCGGACACACCCTCCTAGCAGCCGGTGCAACAGTGAGGAGGTTTGCACTTTTCAAACAAGGTTGCGCTGGCGTTGCAGGTGGCTAATAAGGTTTTTGTGTGCTCATGTTTTTTCCAACTAGCACGCAAAACGTCTTCCTTGGAAACTGAATGTTTTTTTAATGATTGAATTGAATGTGCTTTTTGAACTTATCGGTTATTGGAGCCGTTTTTACTGAAGATGAGTTACCGGTGTAATGCTGTAATTCACTCAATTCATACTTTGGTAGTTAGAGCACAGAAACCCTGTTTATGCCCTTCTAAGTTCGTGTTTTAACAATTTAATGTCACAATTTAATGAGCAAATAAGACATATAAAACAGAGAAAACCTGTTTACTGCCTTCTTACTATGCTCTTTTTTTTACATTATTAGAGCCTTCTAGATGTGAAATAACAGCCCTATAGTCACCTTTACACTCCTATCACCCAATATAGTACACATCATAAGAAAAAACAGGACCTGTAAGATATACCAAATCTGTTTCCACCTTCTAAATACACTTTTTAACATGATTAAAGCCTTCTATACATGCGAATAACACCCCTATAGTCACATTTACACTCCAATTACATAATATAGTAAACGTCGTAAGAGAAAATAAGATATATAGGACATAGAAAACCTGTTTACCGCCTTCTACATATGCTTTTTTTACATTACTGGAGCTGTCTGGATGTGCAATAACAGCCCAATAGTCGCTTTTACGCTTCTATCACCCAATATAGTACACATCATAAGAAAAAACACGACCTGTAAGATATACAACACCTGTTTCCACCTTCTAAATACACTTTTTAACATGATTAAAGCCTTCTATACATGAAATAACAACCCTATAGTCACATTTACACTCCAATTACATAATATAGTAGACTTCTAAAATAAGACATATAAGACGCCATCTAAATATCCGTCGACCACACAAGGGGAGAGTTAGAAACACTTCCACACTTTTGGATGTACGAACCGGTATTTTGTTTATGACAGTCTTCAAGGACGTCAAACGGTATCTCTGTCTTTTCCTTTCCAACATTTTCGTCCACTTCCCTTCCAGACGAAATAACCTCCAGCTTCCGCCGCTTTGGTCACCTGGTTGTGGACTGGCCACACAAAGCCGAGAGCAAGTCCTACTTTCCACCCAAAGGTAGGGAAGGAAAGTGGATGATGGAGATGATGGCTATGTGAGGCTGCTTGTGTGTGTTTTCCCAAGGATACGCCTTCCTGCTGTTCCAGGAGGAGACGTCAGTGCAGGCTCTGATTGAATCCTGCATGGAGGAGGACGGCAAGCTCTACCTGTGCGTCTCCAGCCCCACCATTAAGGATAAACCCGTGAGTCCCACAGTGCCAGCACTTCCATAATGTGAGCACGATATGAAGGATATCACGTGGAGGGTTTGCTTTGCAGGTGCAAATTCGGCCATGGAACCTAAACGACAGCGACTTTGTGATGGACGGATCTCAACCCCTAGACCCCCGCAAGACCATCTTTGTTGGCGGAGTACCACGCCCCCTCAGAGCAAGTAAGTTTTCTCCAAAAAACTGTTGGCCACCAGGAACCTTCAATGACTCTGTTTTGTTGCCGACCAGTTGAGTTGGCCATGATCATGGATCGCCTCTACGGTGGCGTCTGCTACGCGGGGATCGACACCGACCCGGAGCTCAAGTACCCCAAAGGGGCGGGGCGGGTAGCCTTCTCCAATCAGCAGAGCTACATTGCCGCCATCAGTGCCAGATTTGTACAGCTGCAGCACGGCGACATTGACAAGCGGGTATGAAAACCTCTTTGCCAACATCTTACCAACACTAGGTCGTCCTCACTCTGGATCCTTGTGAGTCACGTGTATGGATCAACTGGTACATGAAATATGAAATATACATCACTACATGGATGGTACTGTATGGATGGTAGATGACTTGGTAGGTAAAAGAAAGGATGATTGGATGTACTGTATATATGGATGGTAGATGACTTGGTAGGTAGAAGGATGGATGATTGGATGTACTGTACTGTATGGATGGTAGATGACTTGGTAGGTAGAAGGATGGATGTTTGGATGTACCGTATATATGGATGGTAGATGACTTGGTAGGTAGAAGGATAAATGATTGGATGTACTGTACTGTGTGGATGGTAGATTAATTGGTAGGTAGAAGGATGGATGATTGGATGTACTGTACTTTATGAATGGTAGATGACTTTGTAGGTAGAAGGATGGATGTTTGGATGTATCATACATATGGATGGTAAATGACTTGGTAGGTAGAAGGATGGATGATTGGATGTACTGTACTGTATGAATGGTAGATGACTTGGTAGGTAGAAGGATGGATGTTTGGATGTACCTTATATATGGATGGTAGATGACTTGGTAGGTAGAAGGATGGATGATTGGATGTACTGTACTGTATGAATGGTAGATGACTTGGTAGGTGGAAGGATGGATGTTTGGATGTACTGTATATATGGATGGTAGATGACTTGGTAGGTAGAAGGATAAATGATTGGATGTACTGTACTGTGTGGATGGTAGATGAATTGGTAGGTAGAAGGATGGATGATTGGATGTACTGTACTTTATGAATGGTAGATGACTTTGTAGGTAGAAGGATGGATGTTTGGATGTATCGTACATATGGATGGTAAATGACTTGGTAGGTAGAAGGATGGATGATTGGATGTACTGTACTGTATGAATGGTAGATGACTTGGTAGGTAGAAGGATGGATGTTTGGATGTACCGTATATATGGATGGTAGATGACTTGGTAGGTAGAAGGATGGATGTTTGGATGTACTGTATATATGGATGGTAGATGACTTGGTAGGTAGAAGGATGGATGATTGGATGTACTGTACTGTATGAATGGTAAATGACTTGGTAGGTAGAAGGATGGATGTTTGGATGTACCGTATATATGGATGGTAGATGACTTGGTAGGTAGAAGGATGGATGTTTGGATGTACTGTATATATGGATGGTAGATGACTTGGTAGGTAGAAGGATGGATGATTGGATGTACTGTACTGTATGAATGGTAAATGACTTGGTAGGTAGAAGGATGGATGTTTGGATGTACCGTATATATGGATGGTAGATGACTTGGTAGGTAGAAGGATGGATGTTTGGATGTACTGTATATATGGATGGTAGATGACTTGGTAGGTAGAAGGATGGATGATTGGATGTACTGTACTGTATGAATGGTAAATGACTTGGTAGGTAGAAGGATGGATGTTTGGATGTACCGTATATATGGATGGTAGATGACTTGGTAGGTAGAAGGATGGATGTTTGGATGTACTGTATATATGGATGGTAGATGACTTGGTAGGTAGAAGGATGGATGATTGGATGTACTGTACTGTATGAATGGTAGATGACTTGGTAGGTAGAAGGATGGATGTTTGGATGTATCGTATATATGGATGGTAGATGACTTGGTAGGTAGAAGGATGGATGATTGGATGTACTGTACTGTATGAATGGTAGATGACTTGGTAGGTAGAAGGATGGATGTTTGGATGTATCGTATATATGGATGGTAGATGACTTGGTAGGTAGAAGGATAGATGATTGGATGTACTGTACTGTGTGGATGGTAGATTAATTGGTAGGTAGAAGGATGGATGATTGGATGTACTGTACTTTATGAATGGTAGATGACTTTGTAGGTAGAAGGATGGATGTTTGGATGTATCATACATATGGATGGTAAATGACTTGGTAGGTAGAAGGATGGATGATTGGATGTACTGTACTGTATGAATGGTAGATGACTTGGTAGGTAGAAGGATGGATGTTTGGATGTACCGTATATATGGATGGTAGATGACTTGGTAGGTAGAAGGATAGATGATTGGATGTACTGTACTGTGTGGATGGTAGATTAATTGGTAGGTAGAAGGATGGATGATTGGATGTACTGTACTTTATGAATGGTAGATGACTTTGTAGGTAGAAGGATGGATGTTTGGATGTATCATACATATGGATGGTAAATGACTTGGTAGGTAGAAGGATGGATGATTGGATGTACTGTACTGTATGAATGGTAGATGACTTGGTAGGTAGAAGGATGGATGTTTGGATGTACCGTATATATGGATGGTAGATGACTTGGTAGGTAGAAGGATGGATGTTTGGATGTACTGTATATATGGATGGTAGATGACTTGGTAGGTAGAAGGATGGATGATTGGATGTACTGTACTGTATGAATGGTAGATGACTTGGTAGGTAGAAGGATGGATGTTTGGATGTACCGTATATATGGATGGTAGATGACTTGGTAGGTAGAAGGATGGATGTTTGGATGTACTGTATATATGGATGGTAGATGACTTGGTAGGTAGAAGGATGGATGATTGGATGTACTGTACTGTATGAATGGTAAATGACTTGGTAGGTAGAAGGATGGATGTTTGGATGTACCGTATATATGGATGGTAGATGACTTGGTAGGTAGAAGGATGGATGTTTGGATGTACTGTATATATGGATGGTAGATGACTTGGTAGGTAGAAGGATGGATGATTGGATGTACTGTACTGTATGAATGGTAGATGACTTGGTAGGTAGAAGGATGGATGTTTGGATGTATCGTATATATGGATGGTAGATGACTTGGTAGGTAGAAGGATAGATGATTGGATGTACTGTACTGTATGGATGGTAGATGAATTGGTAGGTAGAAGGATGGATGATTGGATGTACTGTACTGTATGAATGGTAGATGACTTGGTAGGTAGAAGGATGGATGTTTGGATGTACCGTACATATGGATGGTAGATGACTTGGTAGGTAGAAAGATGGATGTTTGGATGTACTGTATATATGGATGGTAGAGTACTTGGTAGGTAGAAGGATGGATGATTAGATGTACTGTACTGTATGGATGGTGGATAAATTGGTAGGTAAAAGGATGGATGATTGGATGTACTGTATATATGGATGGTAGATGACTTGGTAGGTAGATGTATAAATGATTGAATGTACTGTACTGTATGGATGGTAGATGAATTGGTAGGTAGAAGGATGGATGTTTGGATGCACTGTAGTGTATGGATGGTAGATTAATTGATAGGTAGAAGGATGGATGTACTGTACTTTATGAATGGTAGATGGCTTGGTAGGTGGAAGGATGGATGTTTGGATGTACTGTATATATGGATGGTAGATGACTTGGTAGGTAGAAGGATAAATTATTGGATGTACTGTACTGTATGGATGGTAGATGAATTGGTAGGTAGAAGGATGGATGATTGGATGTACTGTATATATTGATGGTAGATGACTTGGTAGGTAGAAGGATGGATGATTGGATATACTGTACCTTATGAATGGTAGATGACTTGGTAGGTAGAAGGATGGATGTTTGGATGTACCGTATATATGGATGGTAGATGACTTGGTAGGTAGAAGGATAGATGTTTGGATGTATTGTATATATGGATGGTAGATGACTTGGTAGGTAGAAGGATAGATGTTTGGATGTATTGTATATATGGATGGTAGATGACTTGGTAGGTAGAAGGATGGATGATTGGATGTACTGTACTGTATGAATGGTAGTTGACTTGGTAGGTAGAAGGATGGATGTTTGGATGTACCGTATATATGGATGGTAGATGACTTGGTAGGTAGAAGGATGGATGATTGGATGTACTGTACTGTATGAATGGTAGATGACTTGGTAGGTAGAAGGATGGATGTTTGGATGTACCGTATATATGGATGGTAGATGACTTGGTAGGTAGAAGGATGGATGTTTGGATGTACTGTATATATGGATGGTAGATGACTTGGTAGGTAGAAGGATGGATGATTGGATGTACTGTACTGTATGAATGGTAGATGACTTGGTAGGTAGAAGGATGGATGTTTGGATGTACCTTATATATGGATGGTAGATGACTTGGTAGGTAGAAGGATGGATGATTGGATGTACTGTACTGTATGAATGGTAGATGACTTGGTAGGTAGAAGGATGGATGTTTGGATGTACCTTATATATGGATGGTAGATGACTTGGTAGGTAGAAGGATGGATGATTGGATGTACTGTACTGTATGAATGGTAGATGACTTGGTAGGTAGAAGGATGGATGTTTGGATGTACCGTATATATGGATGGTAGATGACTTGGTAGGTAGAAGGATGGATGATTGGATGTACTGTACTGTATGAATGGTAGATGACTTGGTAGGTAGAAGGATGGATGTTTGGATGTACCGTATATATGGATGGTAGATGACTTGGTAGGTAGAAGGATGGATGATTGGATGTACTGTACTGTATGAATGGTAGATGACTTGGTAGGTAGAAGGATGGATGTTTGGATGTACCGTATATATGGATGGTAGATGACTTGGTAGGTAGAAGGATGGATGATTGGATGTACTGTACTGTATGAATGGTAGATGACTTGGTAGGTAGAAGGATGGATGTTTGGATGTACCGTATATATGGATGGTAGATGACTTGGTAGGTAGAAGGATGGATGATTGGATGTACTGTACTGTATGAATGGTAGATGACTTGGTAGGTAGAAGGATGGATGTTTGGATGTACCGTATATATGGATGGTAGATGACTTGGTAGGTAGAAGGATGGATGATTGGATGTACTGTACTGTATGAATGGTAGATGACTTGGTAGGTAGAAGGATGGATGTTTGGATGTACCGTATATATGGATGGTAGATGACTTGGTAGGTAGAAGGATGGATGATTGGATGTACTGTACTGTATGAATGGTAGATGACTTGGTAGGTAGAAGGATGGATGTTTGGATGTACCGTATATATGGATGGTAGATGACTTGGTAGGTAGAAGGATGGATGATTGGATGTACTGTACTGTATGAATGGTAGATGACTTGGTAGGTAGAAGGATGGATGTTTGGATGTACCGTATATATGGATGGTAGATGACTTGGTAGGTAGAAGGATGGATGATTGGATGTACTGTACTGTATGAATGGTAGATGACTTGGTAGGTAGAAGGATGGATGTTTGGATGTACCGTATATATGGATGGTAGATGACTTGGTAGGTAGAAGGATGGATGATTGGATGTACTGTACTGTATGAATGGTAGATGACTTGGTAGGTAGAAGGATGGATGTTTGGATGTACCGTATATATGGATGGTAGATGACTTGGTAGGTAGAAGGATGGATGATTGGATGTACTGTACTGTATGAATGGTAGATGACTTGGTAGGTAGAAGGATGGATGTTTGGATGTACCGTATATATGGATGGTAGATGACTTGGTAGGTAGAAGGATGGATGATTGGATGTACTGTACTGTATGAATGGTAGATGACTTGGTAGGTAGAAGGATGGATGTTTGGATGTACCGTATATATGGATGGTAGATGACTTGGTAGGTAGAAGGATGGATGATTGGATGTACTGTACTGTATGAATGGTAGATGACTTGGTAGGTAGAAGGATGGATGTTTGGATGTACCGTATATATGGATGGTAGATGACTTGGTAGGTAGAAGGATGGATGATTGGATGTACTGTACTGTATGAATGGTAGATGACTTGGTAGGTAGAAGGATGGATGTTTGGATGTACCGTATATATGGATGGTAGATGACTTGGTAGGTAGAAGGATGGATGATTGGATGTACTGTACTGTATGAATGGTAGATGACTTGGTAGGTAGAAGGATGGATGTTTGGATGTACCGTATATATGGATGGTAGATGACTTGGTAGGTAGAAGGATGGATGATTGGATGTACTGTACTGTGTGGATGGTAGATGAATTGGTAGGTAGAAGGATGGATGATTGGATGTACTGTACTTTATGAATGGTAGATGACTTGGTAGGTAGAAGGATGGATGTTTGGATGTACCGTATATATGAATGGTAGATGACTTGGTAGGTAGAAGGATGGCTGATTGGATGTACTGTACTGTATGAATGGTAGTTGACTTGGTAGGTAGAAGGATGGAGGTTTGGATGTACTGTATATATGGATGGTAGAGTACTTGGTAGGTAGAAGGATGGATGATTAGATGTACTGTACTGTATGGATGGTGGATAAATTGGTAGGTAAAAGGATGGATGATTGGATGTACTGTATATATGGATGGTAGATGACTTGGTAGGTAGATGTATAAATGATTGAATGTACTGTACTGTATGGATGGTAGATGAATTGGTAGGTAGAAGGATGGATGATTGGATGTACTGTATATATTGATGGTAGATGACTTGGTAGGTAGAAGGATGGATGATTGGATGTACCGTACATATGGATGGTAGATGACTTGGTAGGTAGAAGGATGGATGTTTGGATGTACTGTATATATGGATGGTAGATGACTTGGTAGGTAGAAGGATGGATGATTGGATGTACTGTACTGTATGAATGGTAGTTGACTTGGTAGGTAGAAGGATGGATGTTTGGATGTACCGTATATATGGATGGTAGATGACTTGGTAGGTAGAAGGATGGATGATTGGATGTACTGTACTGTATGAATGGTAGTTGACTTGGTAGGTAGAAGGATGGATGTTTGGATGTACCGTATATATGGATGGTAGATGACTTGGTAGGTAGAAGGATGGATGATTGGATGTACTGTACTGTATGAATGGTAGATGACTTGGTAGGTAGAAGGATGGATGTTTGGATGTACCGTATATATGGATGGTAGATGACTTGGTAGGTAGAAGGATGGATGATTGGATGTACTGTACTGTATGAATGGTAGATGACTTGGTAGGTAGAAGGATGGATGTTTGGATGTACCGTATATATGGATGGTAGATGACTTGGTAGGTAGAAGGATGGATGATTGGATGTACTGTATATATGGATGGTAGAGTACTTGGTAGGTAGGATAGCTACATATATTGACAGAGGAAAAGGCAGATGGATAAGTGGGTGTTAGCAGAAGAGCGATGGAAGTATGCCACCATAAATGTTCTCAATTGAATGTCTTGCTATCATGTTGGGTGTTGCAGGTGGAGGTGAAGCCGTACGTGCTGGATGACCAGCTGTGTGACGAGTGCCAGGGCGCTCGCTGCGGCGGGAAGTTTGCGCCCTTCTTTTGCGCCAACGTCACCTGTCTGCAGTACTACTGTGAGTTCTGCTGGGCCAACATCCACTCGCGTGCCGGCCGGGAGTTCCACAAGCCGCTGGTGAAAGAGGGAGCAGACCGCCCCCGCCAGATCCACTTCCGCTGGAACTAAGAGGTGCAAGAACGGGTCCGCCTATCAGTAGAAGCGTGTCATGTTTTCTACATAGCGCTTTAGCTCTTGTAGCAGCCACTTGCCTCGTTTCTCCACCACCTTCACGTCTCAGGCTCTGACGACGACTCCTTTTGTGCTACTTTTATCCTTTTCTTAAGAGATTTTCCAAAAAACAAATTTGAGTTTTTTACATTTTTTTCAAATTATCATTTTTGTATCTGAGATGAGAGGACGATATGGGGAATGTTTTTGCATGGGGGTACGGAGGAGCCGGTGTACTAGTGCTAGCTGGCTTGCTGCTAGCCACCCCCACGTGCGTGCCTGGCAAGGTCGCCTGCCAAGGACACCAACCAAAGGTAGCCAAAATGATAGAGGAAGCATACAGCTGACAAGCGCGCCAGCCTCTTTTACAGATGGGTGTTGAATCAGAGTCGTAACAGAAAGTCCCTGCCTGTGTTGTTCAGGGCATGTTGGACCCCCGCCTAGAACCACCCGACTTCGGATGAGTGTGAGAAGAATGAATGAATCATTATATATGTTTTTTCTTGTGCTCCCCTCATCACAGAGCATTTGGGACAACTAGCAGGTGAAATGTTTGTTTGTTTAGTTGTTTGTTTTAGTGAGCTCAGGGGAAGTTACCATCCCAGGCAGGTGAAAAAAGGAGCACTTGTTTTGCTCACCCCCACAGTACAGGTCATCTTGCCGCTTTGAAGCATTTTTAAAAATGAGGTGTTTTAATGTTATCGGATTTATCGGTATACCGTCATAATTCCCTCAGATCGATCTGATAATTATCTTGCACCCCTAAAACCAAGCAATGGGGTGCTTTGTTTGGGCGCTTCGTTTCCCGGAACGAGGCAGCGCAGGGCAAACAGACTCATTTGCTACGTGCAAAATGTACAAAAACAGGCAAATTTGAGACAAAAAAATGTTTCCCCAAAAACTGGGGCGAGGTTTAACACTTCAGATGTTACACTTCCAACACAGGCAGACCCCCACCTCTGTTACGACTCTGACAGGACGTCCACTCCACACTGGGACTGTGTTGGCGCCGTTTAGGCGGAAATATCTCTTTTCGCTCAGATGCAATGATACCTCAGAATGCTCAGCCCGGTTCCTGCTCACTGTATTCTTCAACATTTACTAGCTACTTTAGGAACGTTGCTGCTACTAAGAAGTCAAACATATATAAATATTAATATATATAAATATAGGAGTAGTTGTGTAGATGAAATATTTAATGGCGTTTCTAAAGCAAACCTGTGCAGTGATGCTGTTACGGCCGCCGATGCCCTGGGGGGGTGCATGTTTGGAATTAGCGAGCATGCAGGAAGGAGAGATGAAAGGAGACAAGTAGCATGAACATTAAGGGGCGGGGCCAAATGATGGTAGAAATCGGGGGAAAGCGGACGTATTTCTACTTGCATGCGTTGATGTTTATCTGTCCTTCCGGACGTTTACAAGAAAAGTCCTCCTGCCGTAGACTTTGAGTGGACGCCGTTGGGGCTTGTATGTCGTCAAAAACAAAGAGCCGTGTTGAGTGGTTGTGTGCGTGCGCGTGTCGTCGTCCATGTGTCGTGTGTGTGTGTGTGGACCGAGGCTCTGCGCCCCCCCGCTCGTCTACCAGGTACTGTACTGTGAGTGTGTCGTCACTTGACTTGTTGATTATTGTTTGTCTACTACTTGCCCTCACTGGACCTCCCTGATTGCGTTTGAAAACAATGTAATGCACTACGTTTGTAAACCCCCCCCTACCGCAATGGTTTGCTGTCACCCCGAAGTGCAGATTCTTTTATTTATTGTCCTTAAGATAAGCTGTTGGTCTGAAGTTATCCGTGCGAATGGAGTAGAAATTGAATATTTCCTAAGATATGACACGCCGTCGGGACCTGACCCTGGAATCTTGGATCATCTTTCTGTTTGCAAAATAAGCACACAAACTCTGCTACAGCACGGGTGTCCAAAGGATTTCCATTTAGTGAAACATGAAAGAATGCATATATATATATATATATATATATATGTCGCTCCTTTGCGTTTTTTCAGAAATAAATAAATTCATTACGACTGTCAATTGATTCAAATATTTAATCGCAATTAGTCACATTTTTTGGCCATAGTTAACTCATAGTTAATCACAGCTAGTCGACATTTTAACATATGGTTCAGATATTTCAAAACCTTATGCAAGTAAAGTGAAATGATTTTTCATCATCCTATGTCGTCGATTCTCTTAAAACAACAACTTTTTCTCGGATGATTTTGACTTTATTCTTGTACAATTACAGCTATTTTCCAAATATTTGTACATTTTCTGTCCGTAATTGTAACTTCCTGACATCAACTTTATCCTCCAAACTAAATTTCCAAGACTTTATTTGTTGTTTTGTTTGTTTCTTATAATATTACGACTGTCATTTAACTGTACATTTAATATATTAACGTAATGGAACTAAAATGACATGATTTTTGTATTATTCTCTAAAAATGACAACTATTTCTCATTAGATTCTCCCTATTTGGACTTTATTCTTGTAAAATTACTGCTGGTTTTTCCATTTTGCTCTTTTCTCTGTGCAGCTCAGGGCCACACTTTGGACACCCCTGTGCTACAGAAATAACACTGACCAATCCGGGTTGGAGGTCCAATAACAATTAGTGCGCTTTGAGTTTGGCTCGGCTATAGTTATGGGGCCAAGAGACTCCACGCTGACACACATTTCGCTGCGTTTTGCCAGTTTTTCATGAACTGGACAATAGACAGTTAAAAACAAGCAGCAACTACAAAGGTCAACTCCCTTGTGTTTTTTTTTTTTTTTTTTTTTCTCTCGTAATGTGGTGTTGTTGAATCTCGTCGCCTGTAAAACTTGACCGGTTTCTGTTCTCTGTGCTTTGACTTTGTTCCGTACGTGTCTGTTTTTGTAAAAGAAGAAGAAATCATATTTATTTTCACTATTTTTGTAGACAAAAAACGATTTGATTTGGATGGTATTTTTCTATTTCAATATGACTATTGTACCGTTTACCCCCTCCCTCCCCAGGCCAGCCCCGTTTAGTTCCCAGACAAGACAAAGAATGGGCTCACATCCTCCATGTTGTCGATATGATTCTTATTTTCCTACACACTTGACATTTGACTTGAAGGAGCGGCAAGAGGAAGGTTTTGTTCTGATCTGTGACACTTGAGATTCTCCCGCTTTGAAACTTGAATAGAACACATTTTGAAAGGCTGACGAACCTTGATTCTGTGTTGTGACGTGCAATACTCTTTCTAATCTTTGTATAAAAGTACCAGTCCAGTGTAAACCTTTTTAAGATGCAGATTTATTTTTTTCATTGCATATTTTGCAGATTTCTGATCCACAGCGTCATTTTTTTACAGACCGGATGAGGGGGGGGAAAACCTCGTTTTTTCATTGCAACTATTTTTAAAGCCTGATATCTTTGTACTGATGTAAATGATTGTAGTTATTTTGGATAGTGTTTTGCTAACAAAAGGAGAGACTTTTTTCATGCATATTTCTATTTCATTTTCACCTTCTTTCAAACCACATTTTTATTTGTAGCAGGATTCCTAGAACTCTGATTTGGAAGTGCACTTTTTTGTCCATCATCCACAGTCCTCATGTGAGATATGAACACACGCGTATTTCTCTTTTCCATGCCTTCTAAAAGATATTACAACAGATGAAAAGTGGCAGCTGAGAATTCACGTAATGGGACGCAACTATTCCCCCTCCAGAAATCACCGACAAGGCTGCATTTCCATCATGTGACCTGCATATTAACCACGCTACAGTAACGCTGTTATTTGTATTGTCATTAACATTGTTACGCCAAAGAACTACGTTACATGCGTAGTGACACCTCAGCACACCACACCAGCTAGCGTACCAAGTAGGTGGTAAACAGGGTCTTATATGTCTTATCATGTTTACTATTTCGTGTAATAGGAGTGTAAAGGTGACTATAGGTGTGTTATTTCAAGTCCAGAGTGCTCTAACAGTGTTAAAAAGCTTATTTAGAAGGTGGTAAACAGGTTTCAAAGTCTTATTTTCTCTAATTATGTCTATTGTATGAGGTAATAGGAATGTAAAAGTGACTATAGGGGTGTTATTTCATGTCCAGAGTGCTCTAACAATGTTAAAAAGTGTATTGAAAAGGTGGTAAACACGTAGCATTCCTTTCTAAAAAAATTATTCAAAATAGTGTAAGTATTCCATGTTATTATGAATGTGTTTTAATGGGCGGTTAAGGTGCATCCCATTACATGCATCAATCACTTGCCTCCTTTGACCTATTTTTATATCTTTGGAACGCACGGGAAAAAAAAGACGTATGTTGATGTCTCAGAAAAGGATTGTGGATGCTGGGCAAAATTCCACAAAAACATGCACTTTTCCTTTAAGATGCCAAGTACAGAGAAACGATGTGATTTCTTTTAAAGCTAAATCAGAGTTTGTGTGTAGGCTTTCAAGGTGTTTGGATCATAATTATTACTGAAAGGATCTTTAATATGCAGAAATGAATATGGTGTTTATTTTGATTTGGGGTTGTTTTGTACTGAACTCGTGTGTTGATTGCAACCTTTTTGTTTGTTCCAGTTCACTTCCTTAATAAAGGCCCATTCTGTTTGAACACAACATCAGCTTTTCTTTTGTTATGCGCACACACACACATATAGTTTACATCAGAGTTGGCGTTTTGAGACAAGTCCCTTCTTATGAAAATGGCTAAAATACTGCTAATGTTAGCATGTTAAAAATGCTAACATTAGCATGAAAAGCCAAGCATGAGCTCTGCCAATGTTAACACAAATGAAAATGGCAAAAAATGCTACTATGCTAACATTACCATGCTAACAATGTTAGTATGCAACACCCAAAATGTGAGCGCTAAGGGTCTGTGTGTGTTAATATTACAAATAAATGGTAAAAAAATGTTACTATGCTAATATTAGCATGTTATCACCAATGTGCTAACACCAAACATGATAGCAGTTACTGTTTATATTGGTTTCTACTCATGAAAACAGCAAAAATGCTACTATGCAAATGTCAATATGTTAGAATGATAAGCCAAGCATGAGCTCTGCCAATGTTAAGACAAATGAAAATAGCAAAAAATGCTACTATGCTAACATTACCATGCTAACAATGTTAGTATGCAACACCCAAAATGCGAGTGCTAAGGGTCTGTGTGTGTTAATATTGTAGAAAATGGCAGTAAATGTTACTATGCTACTATTAGCATGCTAACACTAATGTGCTAACAACTGACATGATAGCAGTAAGTGTTTATTTTGGTTTCTACTCATGAAAACAGCTAAACAGCTGGCCTGGTGGTCCCAGTTGGAGCCGGAAGAGGTGGCTGGACACTGGAAAGTCGGGGCCACCGGGAAGTCCAGACTTGCCCCCGCAATCCAGACTCAGATAAGAGGAAGAAAACGGATGAAGTTTAGAGAGTAGGGAATGTTTTTATCCCCATCTAGAGATAGCAGATGTTAAGAACCTAACATTGCATCACAGCAGCTTCACTTTCCCACATTTGGACTCTCACGCTCGCCAAACAAGCATGAGGGCTCCTTCGTGTTCCGTGCTGCACGAATGATGTCAGCTCTTGGCCCAAGTGAGGCGCAGAGAAGGGAGTGGATGTGGGTCTGGGGTGGGAGGGATGGAGGGTGGTGTCCATGAAGAGGCCATCTAGCTGCTCCAGCTGCTTCACGCAGCAGCAGATGCATGTCCTGACCAAACAAAAAGACATGGAACATGTTCATGGAGGTTGTGGATTTGCAGAGAGACCGGAATAGGAACAGACAGGACTGGAGTCCCACATGGGAGGTAAGACTGGTTTACTGCTGTACAAGTACAAGCTTGTGTAAAACTAGCTGCTAGGTGCTAACATGCAACACACAGCTAAAGAGCGCTCACTTTTCATTAACGTGTGTAGCGTTCATGCACGGGTATCAAACTCAAGGCCCAGGGGCCAGATTAGGTCCGCCATATGGTTTTATGTGGCCGGCGAAAGCTTGGAAATAAAACTATACCTTTTAAAAACTTTATTTTGTCTCATTATTTTTTTCAAATGTGTTTCATTTCTTGCCAAAACCTAAAAACGGATGTATGAACTAGTATGAGTTCTAGTTCTAAAAATTCTGGTTGGCTGAGAAAAGTGAAAATGGTGGAGAAAAATGTTGGAGAATTTGGGGGGAAACCTGGGTAGCTGACTATTCCTGAACGAGCTGAACGATTTGACGCGTCATTGGGGTGCCCACGGGGGAACGAGGAAAAGCTACCAATTGACTCCCGACGACACGGAGCCGGCTCAAAGAGTCGAATCGTTCGCGACGACATCGCTACAGTTTAGGAGGGCTTTCAAGGCTGCGGTGCTGCTGCTAATTTGTGCCCACGTTCTGCTCTCGCGATATCTCATGTGCTCCCAAGCAGCGCCCCTCATCACGGAGAACACGCGGAGAGGCGACAAAGTGTGACCAGTAGATGTAGTTACAGCCTGACTAATGTTGAGACATCGCGCAGTCTGGTGTGAGAACATGGCGGCGCGAAGACGTGTCTGGTGGGCTACTGTTTATGTTTCATCTTTGTGTGTACTAAATATCCCATGTCACGACATGGAAACATGCGGCCTTTTTCCTTACATTTTTTGTGTGTGGGATAAATACCTGTGGGCACTATAGTCGTGAAAATATGCTAGCTACGTGACGCTACATGCTAACACTGCACTTTAACGTCATGCTAGGTTAGTTTAGTCGCTGAAGACAAACTACATGCTCAACCAAACAGCTCCCATGTCTGTAGCCGTAACTTTATTTTAAGATGTGTAGTGAAGCCTGGTTTAGGAAATGATTTAACATCATGTTTGGTGTTCTTGAACACACTGTAAGGGCGCATATTACCATTACATCATTAAAAGGCACTTTTGGATAATAGGGGACCCTTAATTATCCATCCATCTACAGCTGTGGTGTCCACATTTTTCCAGCAAGGGTTGCAATAAAAAATAGGGTGTTGGGGGCACTTTAATACATTGTGTACATTAAAAATGCTAAAAGTAATCCATTGTGGGTCAGTAGATGCCAGGCTGCCATCTTGGCTTTGTGTTATACATGACAAAGCAAATTAACATCACAACTTTTTTTTTTAAAGGCTTTGGTCATCCTACATTTATAGTATCATTGAAACTGCAAACTTTCTGCAACTGCAAACCTGATATCAGCACACCAATTCAAGCAGTCCATTCCAGACTCAATGCCAGCAACGCTGGATCCAAAACACAGTCCCCACAAGACCACAAAACAGCGCGTGATAATGTGCTAACAGAGTAGCAGGGAGTAGGAGTGATGTCTGCCGTGCGGCTGTATTTTTTTTCCTTAAAGTCCGAAAAAGACATTGCTGCAAAACTGTACGTGCATCGAACCAGGAAAGGATGTTTGCAAACAATCAAAGATCTGGTTTCCTCACTCAACTAACGCTGTTCCAAACGTGAGAAACTCCCATGGGATGGCAAAAAATAAATAATGTAACACTGTATATAATCTAACATATAATATAAAAAACAGCCCAGCCCCTGTCAATATCATACTAACATTCCGCAAAGTAACTGATTCATGCTGATGTCGGATCAAATCGATACCTGTATCGGTCAACACTCAAGCTTGCAATATTGGTATCGTATCGGAAGTGAAAAGGTTGTATCGTGACACGCCCACTACAAAGTAACCTTACGTTGCTCTGAGGGCATATTGAATGAGTTCATGCTCAATGACTAGACAGGAAAGCTGTAGTCCTATCTCCTCCTCATTGGTTGTGTTTCAATTTTGACCAAGCAAAGTTCAGAGTTGGTGCTCAAAGACTAGATGTCTTGAATCTTGAATCACCAGAGTCCAGACGGTTGAAAAAAATGTGCTGCCGAGTTCCTGAGGAATGGCCATCAAATCAGTTGAATGACAAACAGCACCTCCAAGTCCCAGTCCATGAGATCCTGCCCCAAGTGGAGGAGTTTAAGTACAGTAAATCAGGAATGCGAGATGTACATGAGATGGTCTGCAGACCACTGCAGACATTGGTCCACCTTGGTGAACCCAAAAGCAAAGTTCTCAATTTACTGGTCCATCAACCTTCCCTCACCTGTGATCATACACTTTGGGTATTGACCTGAAAGGACAAGATGGCGGGTACAAGCAACCTAAATGAGTTTCTTCTGTAGGGTGGCTGCACTCTCCCTTAGAGGTAGGGCGAGAAGCACTGTGACCCAGGAGGTGCGTGGAGCCCAGAGGAGCCAGATGAGGTGTTCGGGGCACATCTGACGAGTAGGAGAACACCTCGGGATTCTCCCGGTGGACCTGGACCATGTTATGCTGCTGCCCCAGCAACCGGACTAAGGATCAGCAGAAGATGGATGCATCATTATTGAATGCCAAGGTTTTAGAGGGACATTTCAGGCAGAGTTTTGTCAGCAGTACGGTTTTATGCCAAAAAGAGTACTACAGATGCAGTATTTGCTTTGAGGATGTTGATGGAGAAGTATGGTAATGGTGACGGACAGGCTGACGGACGAGGTTAGACAGGAATCTCCATGGACTATGATGTGTGCAGATGACATTGTGATATGTAGTGAGAGCAGGGAACAGGTGGAGGAGAAGCTTGAGGGGTGGAGGTTTGCCCTGGAAAGGAGAGGAATGAAGGTTAGCTGCAGCAAGAGTACATGTGTGTAAATGAAAGGGACTCAAGTGGTAGAGTGAGGTTACAGGGAGAAGAGATAAAGAAAGTGAAGGATTTTAAGTACTAAGGGTCAACAGTCCAGAGCAATGGAGAGTGTGAAAAAGAGGTGAAAAAGCGTGTGCAGGCAGGCTGGAATGGGTGGAGAAAAGTGTCGGGTGTGATGTGTGATAGAAGAGTTTCAGCTAAAATGAAAGGAAAGGTGTACAAAACTGTGGTGAGACCAGCGATGTTGTTTGGTTTAGAGACAGTGCCGCTGAGGAAAAGACAGGAGGCAGAGCTGGAGGTAGCAGAGATGAAGATGCAGAGGTTGTCTTTGGGTGTGACCAGGATGGACAGGATCTGGAACAAGGACATCAGAGGGACAGCCCATGTTAGAGGTTTCGGAGATAAAGTCAGAGAGGCCAGACTGAGATGGTTCGGACATGTCCAGAGGAAAGAGGAGTGAATATAATGGTAGAAGGATGCTGAGTTTAGAATTGCCAGGCAGGAGGCCTAGAGGAAGACCAAAGAGGAGGTTTATGGATGTAGTGAAAGAGGACATGGAGGTAGTAGGATGCAGAAGACAGGGTTAGATGGAGGCAATTGATTCCCTGTGGCGACCCCTGATGGGATAAGCGGAAAGGAAAATAAGTTTGTCCCTTTTTTACATCATGCTGGATCTCATCAAACCTGTGGAAAAGTTCTGTTGTCAAGATGAGCCTGTTCACTCATTTCCTGTTGCTGCCGTGGTTTTTACCAAAGCATACAGAGCAAGCAGCATGTGACATGTTTGATGAATGCCTACATGTATGTTCCTCTTCCACCCAAATAGCAGACTGGCTTTCCCAAGCCTGCACGGACACACATGCATGCAGGGAGCAGGAATGTGCATGAGATGCCTCCATGTTCTGTTGGATATCTCGGATACGTTGCCAGACTGGATTTTAGCCCAGCTATGTTCCAATTCACACAGAAATGGGGATTGTGTGCGTGTTTGTGTAAGAAAGCTTCCTGTTTTGGCGTGGTGCGTAACTTGTGCGTGCTGAGATTCCCCTGGAACGCCACATGTTAGGTCAGAGCTTGGGAATGTTTTGGCAGGAGGAGCTCGGACGAAAGATTTCATCTGAGGTCTCTCACCCAGCAAGAAGAATCTCCGTGCGAATGAGAAGATGATTCATGAAAAAATGAGTGGGTTGTCTTTTTATTACCAGAATGACACGTGGCCTGCATCAAACGTGATGGCCAACGTGGTTTAGCTATAGATGTTTGTGGAGCTCTGCTTTGACAGGCAGGGGGGGTCAGATGGTTGTGTCAGTAGATAGCCTTTTAAAACACTGGTAGCCAGTCAGTGTGCAGCTAAAATGAGTCTACACACACAATATTGTGTAAATATCAGGTTTGGTACATGTCTCAGCATTAAGGTCATGGTTCCATACATACCTCGGGTTTAAGGCCATGCTATGGTACCTACACTCCTGATCCAAATGCACAGTAAAGAGCAGTTGAAAAATGTGAAGAAAGTACATTTTGCACTGTTGGTTGTTAAGGATGTTCTAAGTAGAGCTTCAAAATGCAAAAAGAAGAAATGGGAGCTAGACAAAAAGCAATTTATTGCAAAAGAAGCACTTTCTATAGCACTGTAGGCTATCCAAAAGTGTAAGAGCATAGCTTAAAAAGGCCTCAAATAGAAATATAAAGTATAAAAAGGAGTGAGTAGTGAGTATGTGTACCATTCTTGTTAATGAGGTGAAAAATGGGTGTGGCTTGATGCTCTTTCCAGGAGGCTAGTGGAAATGTTGCTCCAGTTTCACGGAGGGCATCACTGTCTGGAGCTCATGTCCATTTTTCCATCCATCCCCAAATGTTCTCCATTGGATTTAGATGAGGGGAACATGCAGGATGAGCTTATTCCTCTGGAAGAAGTCCTTTGTGAAGTGTTGTCCTTACCACACAGACCAGGAACTTCAGTCTTTAAGGATGCCCCCCGCAACATCTCCACATAGCTGGCTGCCGTTTGGCGCCCCTGCACAACCTGAACCTCCACTGTTCCATTGAAGGACATGATGGTGGCAAACATCTCGGTTGGGATCTCGTTGTCATGCCAGAAACATCGGAAGCCATCCAGACCGTCAAAGGAGAAGAAAACTTTCTTTCACCTTTCAATGTCCCAAGTTTACTGCTCTCCTACAAATTCCAAACAGGCAATATTTGTGGCAGTACATTTTTTTTCTTTTCTGGCAGATGGCTTCTGATGGTCATTGGACTGCACTCGGCACCAGAACAACCTTCATTTGGGCTGAGGCACGGGTGTCATGGTGGTGGGCTTTTGGGGCGTTGCCGTGGCCATGCTGGCGTTTCGGGTGGCTGGTGAGGTTTGGTGTCGTGAGGCTGTGGGGAGACCCCATACGATGGATGCCATGTTTGTTTACACGTACCGGCAGGACGTCTCGCGTAGGAGAAAAGGAGCGCTTAATTTGCTCAACATACAGAAAATCTTGCCTTGTTGGAGCTTTTAAAAAAATAAGTTAATCAGTTAACGGAGCAACTTTTTAATGTCGGATTTATTCATGGGCCTTATTGCTATGATGTCATCATTCCGATTTACAGTATTCTGTTTTTTACATTTGACTTTGATGGTTGACTCTGCAGATGTGAAGATGTGGGCCGCGCTGGGTGTGCTCTGTCTGTGCCACTGTGTGCTTGGACAGCTGCTGAAAGGAGCGCCGCGTCTGATCTGCAGCGTACCCGGGTCACCAGGCCCGCCTGGCAAGCCCGGCCCGAGCGGGTCCCCTGGGGGAGACGGGCATGTGGGTATCCACGGCAGAGATGGCAGAGACGGCAGGAAGGGGGAAAAGGGAGAGAAAGGAGACCCAGGTATATGATGTGATTCCACAGAGCATCATCAGTCCATTCCAGGCGTGTCCAAAGTGCGGCCCGGGGGCCATTTGTGGCCCGAGGATGTATTTTGTTGGCCCGTTGGCTAAAATATAATTCTAAAATTATAATATAAGTATAATTACATTTTAAAAGAACTATAATTCTAAAATTATTATTTAACAAGAAAAATAATAATGTTTTTTATATTATATATTATTTTTGGTATCAATAATATTATTATTGATACCAATAATATGCTTTTTCACGTACATGACAAAGCTGTGATGCACTTTTTTAATATTTATCACTTCTTAGCATTTCTATTAAAAATATGTGACATTGGCAAAGTGGCCCTGGCTGGGAAAATGTTTGGACACCCCTGCTCTATTCTCCACAGGCATGAATGTGTCTTTATAGTGTGTTTGGCCATTACTATGAAAGTTGGCTTTGCTGAGAGATGGCATAAATGCATATTATACTATATTTCCCGGCGTGAGTGCAACAACGTTACAACAACAGTGTACAAACGTACAGTACGTTCACCTCCGAAAACATTGCTCAGCTGCAGCCATTTTATTGTGTCAAAGAAGGCGGCTGGAGAGCAATCAAGCTCTCAAGTTTGGATCAAGCAATCATAATTGTCCTGTTCAGAATGTCAACATGGCCGCTTTCCAGTGTGACTTCATTTGCGTAAAATAGCCACCATGTAACACTGGTTTTGGGATTGAAAATTCAAATTATATTGGTGAAAGAATTAAAAAAAAAAAACAGTTATAAATTTATAAAGAGACAAACTTACACGGTGCATTCAAGGACCGTCCAACAAAATGGAACATGCCACTGGCATTAAACATACAAAAACTGTAAGATTTTAACTGTATATTTTTTTGAATAACATCCAACCATCCATTTTCTGTGCCGCTTATCCTCATTAGGGTCGCAGGTATGCTGGAGCCTTTCCCAGCTGACTTTGGGTGAGAGGCGGGGTACACCCTGGACTGGTCGCCAGGCAATGGCAGGGCGCATATAGACAAATAAGCATTCACACTCACATTCATACCTATGGACAATTTAGAGTGGCCAATGAAGCTAACATGCATGTTTTTGGAATGTGGGAGAAAACGGGAGTGGAGACATGAAGTGCTCTTTTACACATTGGAATATACTGTAAAAATTACACTTTTGTACAATATAATGTAAGATTCATGTCAACCAATGTAACTGTTAAATCAGACTGTATTGTTTATATGTGTTTTTTTTAAATACACTGTAGGGTTTTTGGTAGCCCGTGTATGTAGATGCGTATGGAATGGTCTACCACAGGGGTGTCCAAACTTCTTCCACCAAGGGCCGCATATAGAAAAATCAAAGTACAGGGGGCCACTTTCATATTTTGGTTTAATTTTTTGTTTTATAAAAAAACCTAAAAAAAAAAAAAAATTTATATATTTTATGCCAAATTTTTGTGCTAGTAATATCAATATAACCAGATTTTTCTTTACATTGTGTCTTTTTTCTGTACTTTTGGTGTTTAATTTTATTTTTCACAACATGCCGCGGGCCAGTAATAAACGTGTCACAGGCGGCAAATGGCCCCAAGATCACACTGTGGACACCCCTGATCTACCGCAAAGAAATTTGCATCCATTTTCATCATTAGTTCATTCCAAAAGGTCAGACAAAAACTGAGGCCTTTTTTTACGGCCTATTATCCATCCATCCATTTTCTTCCGCTTATCCGAGGTCGGGTTGCGGGGGCAGCAGCCTAAGCAGGGAAACTCAGACGTCCCTCTCCTCGGCCACTTCATCCAGCTCTTCCGGCGGATGCCGAGGCGTTCCCAGGCCAGCCGAAAGACATAGTCTCTCCAGCGTGTCCTGGGTCTTCTCCGAGGCCTCCTACCAGTTGGACGTGCCCTGAACACCTCCCCAGGAAGGCGTCCGGGAGGCATCCTAACCAGATGCCCGAGCCACCTCATCTGGCTCCTCTCAATGCGGAGGAGCAGCGGTTCTACTCCGAGGCTCTCCCGGATGACAGTGCTTCTCACCCTATCTCTAAGGGAGAGCCCAGCCACCCTGCGGAGAAAACTCATTTTGGCCGCTTGTACCTGCGATCTTGTTCTTTCGGTCACTACCCAAAGCTCATGACCATAGGTGAGGGTAGGAACGTAGATCAACCGGTAAATTGAGAGCTTTGCCTTTCGGCTCAGCTCTCTCTTTACCACGACAGACCAGGGCAGAGTCCGCATCACTGCAGACGCCGCACCATTTTGCCTGTCCATCTCACGTTCCATCCTTCCCTCACTCTCGAACAAGATCGCGAGGTTTTTAAACTCCTCCACTTGAGGCAGGACCTCATCCCCGACCTGGAGATGGCACTCCGCCCTTTTCCGGGCGTGAACCATGGACTCAGATTAGGAGGTGCTGATTCTCATTACAGCCGCTTCACACTCAGCTGCGAACCGATCCAGTGAGAGGTAAAGGTTACGGCTCGATGAAGCCAGCAGGACCACATCATCTGCAAAAAGAGACCGAATCCTGTAGCCACCAAACTGAAACCCCCTCAACGCCCTGGCTGCGCCTAGAAATTTTGTCCATGAAAGTAATGAACAGAATCGGTGACAATGGACAGCCCTGGCGGAGTCCAACTCTCACTGGAAACGGGTCCGACTTATTGCCGGCAATGCGAACCAAACTCTGACACCGGTCATACAGGGAACGAACCGCCTGGATTAGGTGGTCCGATACCCCATATTCCACAGTATTCCCCAAGGAACACGGTCGAATGCCTTCTCCAAGTCCACAAAACACATGTAGACTGGTTGGGCAAACTCCCATGCAGCCTACCGAGAGTATGAAGCTGGTCCACAGTTCCACGACCAGGATGAAAACCACACTGCTCTTCCTGAATCCGAGATTCGACTATGCAGCGGATCCTCTTCTCCAGAACCCCTGAATAGACCTTCCAGGGAATGTGAAGGAGTGTGATCCCACAATAGTTAGAACACACCCTCCGGTTCCCGGACCACCACCCCAGTCTGCCAGTCCAGGGGCACCGACCCTGATGTCCGCGTGATAGTGCAGAGTCGTGTCAACCAAGCCGCAGACCGTTTGGCCTGCCGGTACCTGTCAGCTGCCTTTCAGAGTTCCATGGGCCAAAACGGCCTAATAGGACTCTTTCTTCAGCTTGGCGGCATCCCTCACTGCTGGTGTCCACCAACGGGTTCTGGAATAACCACCACGACAGGCACCGACCACCTTACCGCCACAGCTCCGATCAGCCGCATCGACAATGGAGGCACGAAACATCGCCCACTTTGACTCAATGTCCGCTGCCTCCTTCGGAACTTGGCCAAAGCTCTCCCGCAGGTGGGGAGATAGAGGACTATCTGATGGGGGACTCTGCCAGACGTTCTCAGCAGACCCTCACAATACGATTGGGTCTGCCAGGTCTGACCGGCATCCTCCCCCACCATCGGAACCAACTCACCACCAGGTGGTGATCGGTTGACAGCTCTGCCCGGAGTGTCCAAAACATGTGGCCGCAAGTCCGACGACACAACCACAAAGTCAATCATAGAACTGCGGCCCAGGGTGTCCTGATGCCAAGTACACATGTGGACACCCTTATGCTTGAACATGGTGTTCGTTATAGACAATCCGTGACGAGCACGGAAGTCGAATAACAAAACACAGCTTGGGTTAAGATCAGAGGGGGCCGTTCCTCCCAATCACACGAATCCAGGTCTCACTGACGCAGCCAACATGAGCATTGAAGCCACCCAGTAGAACAAGGGAATCCCCCGAGGGAGAACTTTCTAGTACTTCCTCTAAGCACTCCAAACAGGGTGGCCATTCTGAACTGCTGTTTGGTGCATAAGCACAAACAACAGTCAGGACCCGTTCCCCCACCCGAAGGCGTAGGGAAACTACCCTCTTGCTTATCGGGTTAAACTCAAACGTGCAGGCTTGGAGCCGGGGGGCAACAAAAATTGCCACCCATGCCCATCGCCTTTCATTGGCAGCAACATCAGAGTGGAATAAAGTCCAGCCCCTTTTGAGACGACTGGTTCCAGACCCTTGCTGTGCGTTGAGGTGAGTCCGACTATATTTAGCCAGAATTTCCCCACCTCACGCACCAGCTCAGGCTCCTTTCCCGCCAGAGAGGTGACATTCCATGTACCGACAACTAGCTTCTGTAGGCGAGGATCGAACCGTCAAGGCCTTCACCTCCGGCCGCCACCCAGCTCACTTAGCACCCTTTGGCCCCTCCTATGAGTGGTGAGCTCAGGGGAGGGTGACGCACATAAACCTTTTCGGGCTGTGCCCGAACAGGCCCAATGGGTGCAGGCCCGGCCACCAGACGCTCGCCATCGTGCCCCACCTCCAGGCCTGGCTCCAGAGGGGGACCCCGTTGACCCACCTCTGGGCGAGGGAAAACAAAGTCCAATTTTTTTAATCATCATCGGGGTCTTTTGAGCCACTCTCTGTCTGGTCCCTCCCCTAGTACCTGTTTGTCATGGGTGAACCTACCAGGGGCATGACAGCCCCCGACAACTTAGCTCCTAGGATCATTGGGACAGGCAAACTCCTCCACCATAATAAGGTGGTGGCTCAGGGGAGCGGGCTATTATTAGTCCAAAAAATATAAATATGCATAGTCAAGCAAATTAGGCATATTTTCTCACCTTCTGCATCAAATTTCTGCCACTCGCAAGTTTCTTTGGCCCCATGGTGTGTTATTTTGCAGGCACATTCAATGAAAAATGTAAGCAATGTTGTTTGGGCACTCCATTACAGGGAACAAAACAGCACAGGACAAAGTAACTAGTTTGTTACGTGCAATATTAAAAACCCAGACTGTACAGAAACATTTTCAACAAAAGCCGAGTCCTACCAAAACTTTCAAAGTTTGATGCTGATGCGAACACGCTTCCTGTGTTTCAGGTTTAAAGGGCAGAGTTGGCCCCACGGGTAAGATTGGTGAGCATGGCGTGCGTGGCGCCACAGGTAAACGAGGCCCTGTAGGAGTGGATGGCGACGTTGGCTCGCCGGGCGCCATCGGCCAAGACGGCCAGAAAGGACAAAAGGGCCAACGCGGGATTCGCGGGGCTGCGGGAAAATGCAAATGTGGGAGCATCACGCCCAAGTCAGCCTTCTCAGTGGGAATCACCAGCAGCTACCCAGCGGAGAACCTGCCTATTAAGTTCAACAAGGTGCTCTTTGACCAGGGCGCCCATTACAGCCCTCTGACGGGCAAGTTCATCTGCGCCTATCCTGGCATTTACTACTTCTCCTACGATATCACGCTGGCAGACAAACACTTGGCCATCGGCCTGGTCCACAACGGACAATATCGCATCAAAACCTTTGACGCCAACACGGGCAACCACGATGTGGCGTCTGGCTCCACTGTGATGTACCTGAACCTTGAAGATGAGGTGTGGGTGGAGATCTTCTACCATGACCAAAACGGTTTATTTGCTGACCCGGGCTGGGCTGATAGTTTGTTCTCGGGCTTCCTGCTCTACGCTGACGCTATCTATTTGGACACACTGGCAGAGGATGATATATAAAAGCATCAAGAACTGCTAATCAGCGTGTGTAATGTGTGACATACTGGATCTATTGGGGTAGCTTGACATTTTTATTAGGAAGCATATTCAAAGTCAAATGTTTGAGAAACATTAAGACAAGGAAGAAAGCTGTACATACTATAGTGTACCTTCGTGAAACAATAACTTGTTGGTCTCCAACATGCATGGCTTTAAAGGTGCACCATAATGATCGGGGCAGGGCTATCTCTACTAGCAGCACAGCAGCCACTAATGTAACATGTTAGGCGCGCACGCAGAAAATGTAGGCATGCCCACCGAAATTTTCACTGCATTAGTGATAAAATCCTCAATCAATAAATGACAACTGTCTTCTCCACCCGCGCTGTTTCTCTACCTCGCTTGTGGAGGGCCAAATTGGTGGCATCATATACACTTGCCAACTCCAATACCTTCTTTTTTAGTGTTTTTTCCTTTCTTCCTCTTTAGGAGATAGTCTGAGTTGGCAAAGTAGCCAATCATTTGCACGTTACTATTAACTACTGGGCTGAAAATATTCAATAATAATGAAATCTTCTTTTTCTTTTAACTTATCCGTCTGGCCTCTCTGACTTTATCATCCACAAACCTCCTCTTTGGTCTTCCTCTAGGCCTCCTGCCTGGCAATTCAAAACTCAGCATCCTTCTACCAATATATTCACTATTTCTCCTCTGGACATGTCCGAACCATCTCAGTCTGGCCTCTCTGGCTTTATCTCCAAAACCTCTATCATGTGCTGTCCCTCTGATGTGCTCATTCCTGATCCTGTCCATCCTGGTCACACCCAAAAAGAACCTCAGCATCTTCATCTCTGCTACCTACAGCTCTGCCTCCTGTCTTTTCCTCAGCGGAACCGTGTCTAAACCAAACAGCATCGCTGGTCTCACCCCAGCTTTGTACACCTTTCCTTTCATTTTAGCTGAAACTCTTCTATCAAACATCACACCCAACACTTTTCTCCACCCATTCCAGCCTGCACACGCTTTTTCACCTCTTTTCCACACTCTCCATTGCTCTGGACTGTTGACCCTAAGTACTTAAAATCCTCCACTTTCTTTATCTCTTCTCCCTGTAACCTCACTCTTCCACTTGAGTCCCTCTCATTTACACACATGTACTCCGTCTTGCTGCAGCTAACCTTCATTCCTCTCCTTTCCAGGGCAAACCTCCACCCCTCAAGCTTCTCCTCCACCTGTTCCCTGCTCTCACTACATATCACAATGTCATCTGCAAACTTCATAGTCCTTGGAGATTCCTGTTAACCTCGTCCGTCAGCCTGTCCATCACCATAGCAAACAAGAAGGGGCTCAGAGCTGATCCCTGATGGAGTCCCACCTTTACTCGGGACTCCTCTGTCACACCTGCAGCACACCTCACTACTGTCTTACAGTCCTCGTACATGTCCTGCACCGTTCTAACATACTTCTCTGCCACTCCAGACTTCCTCATACAATACCACAGTTCCTCTCTGGGCACCCTGTCATAAGCTTTCTCCAGATCTACAAAAACACATGCATCTCCCTCTGACCTTCCCTGTCCTTCTCAATCAACATCCTCAAAGCAAATACTGCATCTGTTGTACTCTTTTTTTTGGCATAAATCCGTACTGCTGCTCACAAATGCTCACGTGTGCCCTTAGTCTAGCTTCACCTACTCTTTCCCATAACTTCATTGTATGGCTCATCAGCTTTATTCCTCTGTAGTTGCCACAACCTCTGCACATCGACCTTGTTCTTAAAAATGGGCACCAGCACACTTCTCCTCCATTCCTCAGGCATCTTCTCATTATCTAGGATCTTGTTTAACAACCTGGTCAGGAACTCTACTGCCACCTCATTCAATAATAATCAAGTAAAATCTGCAAATTAACTGGTTAGATTGCCAACTTCTGCAGAAATAAATAAGGGACCACCTTCTTAGATGAAAAAGTTACCGACAATGTCTCATATTTTAGTCGCAGTCTAAATCCCTGCAGGGAATTATGATGTCATACTCATAAATATGATAACATTAAAAATAGCTCAGATAACCAATAATGTAAAAACAAACGCTCCAATGAGGGGAGATTATTTTTACTCTGCGGGTGAGAAAATCGAGCTCTTCTTTTTTCTCCTGCCTGTGACATTAACTCACTCGTAAAGAAACCTTCACTTAAAGGGGAAGGACGTTGTACCGAATGCTGCGCCACAAACACATAAAAAAACCATATCAGCCACCTCTAAAATGCCAGCGCAGTGGTGTTTGAAAAGTGCAAAAGATGCTTGGCGTCACGCCGGCTGCTCGGAGCGCGTGTCTGAATACAGTGCACCTTGCTGGGCCACAGCAAGGTTGCTCCTTCCCCTCTAGTGTGGCTATACAACGTAACACTCCAAGCTGTAATTAGTGTTTTTGCGACAGTTTGTGTCAAAATAATTGCTGAAACTCTAGTTATAGTTGATGTGTACCCTTTATCCTATTAGTGAAAATGCAAGAAAAGGGACATGACCTAAACGTAACCCCTCACTTGGTCAGTACCCTTTTTTGTACAGCTATTGTATGATAAACAACATCTAGATGTGCCTTTATCGCGTTTTCACAAATCAAATACAAGTTTGACAAACACTATAGTGTGTCAGGTAAAGACAATGTCTTATCTGAAATGTTTAAAATGTAAAAAACAGACCATCATTCATCCATTCCAAAGTGGCGAGTCGGGGAAGCGTAGCGGCGTTGCTAAGCAGCGAAAACGTGCTGGAATATGGGTGTAGCCACTCATATACAGGAACCAATAGCAGGCCTCGTTTAATGACAGGCAAGACTCACCGACCAATGGGGGTAGCTAATATTGAATACGTCACACTGTTATTGAAGACCCCGGGATTTAGTTAAGTAGCGTTTCAGTCTTCAAGTAAAGAATCATTTGGCAATAACGTGTTTTTTTCCCGAAATATTATAGACTGTAGGAAGTACATTACACAGGTGCAATAAGGTAAAAATGGGCCAAAGTGGTAACGTTTTATTGATCACATTATAGCGTTCGTACAGCAGCGCGGCTATGGCATCCCCGAGGTAACGTAGATTAGCATTAGCTTGAGCTATGAGCATGAATGGATTGAGTGTGGGGTCGGTAGGCAATGTACCGCCGTATTCAACTACTACTCCTGCTAATTCTTGTAGCGTCTTACGAGACAAACTGCGAAGGAAACGGCGAGCCTTTCAAGAAAGCCTGGTCAAAACCAAACATGAAGGGGACGACGAGCAGGTAAGGATGCACACTAGGAAGTACGCAGTGAATAACGCTAGTGTTCATGGTGACCGTAAGGGTACATTCAAGTGCACTGCAGGCCAATAAAACGCAGAAAAAGAACCCCAGAGACTTTTCATGACACGTCCATGTCTAAATCATTGGGTATTTGTTACAATTATTATTACTACAATATCAAACAACCAATGGACGGGGGAATACTGTATTTCAGGAGTGGAATGAGGTCAGCTGGGATAGGCTCCAGCATACCTCCGCGCCCTAATGAGCATAAGCAGCATAGAAGATGGGTGGAGTGAGGTGCATTGCATTAACAGAAGATTTTAAGTATGCATGAATCAAATTTAGACCGGCCCACCCCAACAGAAAAAGGCCTTTGGCAAAAATAACAACTCTGTGTGTGGGTGATCATCCATTTCCTCCTGATCTTCCTGACAGTGGAAAGGGATATCTGCAGTCTCGGACTCTTGAGGTCATGTGACAGCTGTTTTGTATGTTTCATTCCCATGTTGCCCATCTTCACGTGAGAGTCAAAGAGAAAGACACGGCTTAAAAAGCTCGGCAAAGCCACAAGCAGTGCCAGGTAAAATGGAGGTTTTCGCGTCAACAAAAGGACAGGGGTGCCGTCTAATTTTGTTTCGATGTGTATTGCACATTTGGTGTTAATCCTCAGCTAACACCTGAAATACCATCAGTAATGTGCTATATCAGAATTAAATCATAGCCTACGCCTGCATACGCCTGTGTATTAGTGGAGGAAGATGGAATGAATGAACCAGGCAGTGTAGTTACCAACCTTTGGTGGGTCCAACATGACTCAACATGAGGTGGAGGAGTGGCTCTCGTTTGGGGAAAAAAGGAGACAAGAAAATGATATTGATGTGCTTTCCAGGCTCTGGTTCTGTCCTCCAACGTGAGTGACGAGGCACCACAAACAGTGGAGGTTGGTGTTTGTTTATGACTACGATTCTCTACTTGCTTTTTTCCTATAAGCTGCTTTTTAAAAAAGCCGTCTAGATGTGAGTGTGCATGTATAGGCGTGTTCTCACACCATTCCTTTTACACCAGGAACCTCGACGCAACGAGCAAGACCCTGGCGAGACCCTCAAGCGCACTTTAATGGCCCAGAGACAGATTAGGAGGAAAAGGGTTCGCTTATATACCGACTTGATCACCTTTTGTGTGTGTGTGTGGTAACCACAGCTCAAATTCTTCTTGTATGCTAGCTGCTAGAGCAGTCTTCAGCATGGGAGTTTCTCGTTGACAGTGTGGAGGACGTATCCAGAGAATGGCCCCTCAGTGAAGATGAAGCTTCAGCCAAGAGGACCACACCTGGACCTCTGCGAGGTGAGACTCCGATGTCTTGAGTACTTACTAATAATGCAATTGTTGCTAACTCCACCAAAGAGATTTTTGAGGGGTTTATTTGTTTGCGTGCAGCCCACAGAACATTAGGCATACTGTCGCCCCTCACCGCATTCTGCCTTTCACGGCTTCACTCTATCACAGGTTTTTAGAAATATATTCTAGAGTAAATCAATCTTTTGATTGCTTGAATACGGCTTATTCCACAAATATCCATGTTGAAGCAAAGGTTATGATTTATTTTGCCTAAATGAAGCGTTCTCTAGCATAAAAATGTCTAAATGAAATAAAATACAAATATAAGGTATTCAAGGACCTTGTGATGATATATAGTATTGTACACTGGGCACTAGGTGTCAGTAATGGTACAGTAAGCTTTGGACTGGTAATCACGAACTTGGAACTTGGGTTGCAGCTTTGCATGTTCCCACAATGGGCAGAATAAAAACAACATAATAATCACAATAAAAATCACAACACGGGCCATACTTTACTCCAAGCTAAAACTCAACTCTTGTCTGTCTCGGGCTGAGATATAAAAGGCATACATGGAGGATCAAGCCAGAAGTCTTAGTCTTAGACCAAGGAACTTAGATAATTGTCTCTGATACATGTCAGCATGTCAAGGGTCAAAGAGGTGGGTTTTGAGTTGACTTTCAAATAATGAGAGGATGTCTGCCCCCCGGATTGAGTCGGGCAGATGGTTCCATAACAGAGGAGCCTGGTAACTAAAGGATCTACCTCCCATTCTAATTCTAAAGATTCTAGGAGTGACAAATAATTGTAAATTCTGTGAGCGCAGTGTTCTACTAGGTTGATAGGGTTCTAGGAGCTCTTTGAAATAAACTGGTACCTGACCGTGTAACGCTTTATATGTAAGAAGGAGAATTTTATATTCAATTCTAAATTGTACTGGTAACCAGTGCAGTGAGGCTTATACAGGTGAGATATGATCTCTACTTTTGGTTCCAGTTAAAACTCGTGCTGCAGAATTTTGGACTAGCTGATGGATCTTTAAAGCAGCCTTTTAACAAACCGTTAAAATAATCCAACCTAGAGGTCACAAAAGCATGAACACGTTTTTCTGCATCTGGTATTGGCAGGAATTTTCTGATGTTCTTTATATTTCGTAAATGGAAAAAGGTTGTTTATGACACTTTGGGACCTAAAGGAAAGGTTCTGATCGAAGATGACATCGACTATTGTGGGGGTGAGTACAAGACCATCTAGGGCAGTAATATCATTTGCAAGCTTGTCTCTGAGGAGATGGGAACGAGGGATTGTGATTTCAGGTTTATCTGAGTTTAATAGTAAAAAGTTTGAAGTCATCCAGCTCTGTATGTTGGTCAGGCACACCTGGAGTTTGGACAGCTGACTAGCTTGGTTAGCTTTCATTGATAATGTTGTGTGTCATCTGCCTACCAATGGAAATTAAAGTGTTTTCTAATGACATTACCTAAAGGGACATGTAAAGGTGGAATAATATTGGTCCTAGCACTGAACCCTGCAGGATACCATGATTGACTTTCACGTGTCTGGATTCTTTATTACTAATGGATACAAACTGCAGGCAATCTGACCAATTAGAATTAATGCAGTTGTTTTAATACCAAAAGTGAGTTCTAATCGCCGTATTAGAATTTGGTGGTCAGTTGTGTCGAAGGCTGTTGTAAGGTCTAATACCAAAATGAGGCCTTTGTCTGAAGTGGTGAAGAGGTCGTTTATAATTTTTACAAGAGCTGTTTCTGTGCTGTGATACATCTTAAGTCCTGACAGAAAGACCTGAAGCAGATGAATATTTTGAAGGAAATTTATACATCAATCTAGTGAATTAATTGATACACCCCTTCTAATAAGGCATTCAGAAGATGCATCCAAAGATCACGAGGTGTCTGTAATGTTACTGTAATGTTGGCGGATACACACAAGCACCAGACTTGATGCGTGGAACAACATGGTTTTATTGCAGCGTTGAATGATCTCACAATAGGGACAAGTAATACCTAACATGGGGTGCTATTGTGGCCAAAGAATGAAACCAGCACTTGTTGAACATGCATTTTTCTTTGAAAGCCTGAGGAAAATGGGTTGTCAAAGACATTGTTCAGAAGAACAGCCTACTTTGATTAAAAAGTTGACTGGAGAGGGGAAAACTTAAGAGGTGCAAAAAATGTTTGGCTGTTCAGATAAAATTATCTCCAAAATGGAGAGCATAACCAGAGACACGTGGCAGAAAACGGACTATAAAAATGGATGGAAGATTAACCAGAATGGCAAAGGCTCAGCCAATGATCAGCTCCAAGATGATAAGACAGTCTGGAGTTACCTGTAAGTACTGTGACAGTTAGAAGACATCTGCGTGACGCTAATCTATTTACAAGAATCTTCTGCAAAGTTCCTCTGTTAAAAACAAGGCATGTGCAGAAAAGGTTACCAAAGAACACATCAACTGGCCTAAAGAGAAACGGAAGAACATTTTGTGGACTGATGAGAGTAAAATTGTTCTTTTTGGATCCAAGGGCCGCAGACAGTTTGAGACGACCCCCAAACTCTGAATTCAAGCCACAGTACACAGTGAAGCATCATGATATGGGCATGTTTCTCCTACTATGGTCTTGGGCCTATTTATCCCATAGCAGGGATCGTATGTGTGTGTGACATGCCCTGGAAATGGGTGTTTAAACAAGACAGTAACCCTCCAAACACACCAGTAAACCAGCAAAATATTGGTTCCAAACCAACAAAATGAATGTTGTGGTGTAGCCAGCCCAATCCCCGAACCTAATTCCAATGGAGGACTTGGGGGATGACATCAAAAAAGCTGTTTGTGAAGCAAAACCAAGGAATGTTAATGAATTGTGGAATGTTGTTAAAGACTCTTAGAGTGGCATAACAGCTGAAAGGTGCCACAAGTTGGTTGACTCCATGCCACACAGATAAAAAAACTAATTTGTTTAGCCATTCACAAGATTGCCAAATAAAAAATAGTTTTGAGTTTGTGAAGTCAACGGCAGATACTGCTATTTTTTTTAACAGACCCCCTTTCAAATAATTGGCCAATTGCACAGCCTTAAGAGCGTGCATATCATGAATGCTGGGTCTAGTTTGTTTTCTGAGAATCTACTGCACCTACAGGTAACTTGTTTGCCATGTAGCAATTATAATATACTAATAACAGTACTTCATCTGGTTAGTCACATTGCACTGCTATGATTTTTAACACTACTTTACCTGGTAAAATAGCATCTTTTTCTGATCAGTGGAAAATTACTAACAATAAACATGCAAGGTTTTCTCTGTTGCATAAATTTTTTGATTATATAAATAGAATTATATCAAAATAAGAAATAGTAATTACAATTTTTTCCATCCATCCATCTTCCTCCGCTTATCCGGGTCGCGGGGGCAGCAGCTTCAGTAAGGAAGTCCAGACTTCCCGGTCCCCAGTGACCTCTTCCAGCTCCACCGGGAGGACACTAAGGCATTCCCAGGCCAGCTGTGAGACATAGTCCCTCCAGCGTGTCCTAGGTCTTCCCGGGGGCCTTCTCCCGACTGGGCATGCCCGAAACACCTCACCAGGGAGGCGCCAAGGAGGCATCCGGACTAGATGCCCGAGCCACCCCAACTGGCTCCTCTCAATGTGAAGGAGCAGCGGTTTTACTCTGAGCTCCTCCCGGATGGCCGATCTTCTCACCCTATCTCTTAGGGTGTTTCCAGCCACCTTCCGCCGCTTGTATCCGCGATCTCATTCTTTCGGTCATGACCCATAACCATAGGTGAGGGTGGGAATGTAGATCGATTGGTAAACAGAGCTTTGCCTTCCGGCTCAGCTCTCTCTTCACCACGACGGTCCGGTACAGCGCCCGCATTACTGCAGATGCTGCACCGATTTCGCGCTTCAACCTTCCCTCACTCGTGAACAAGAACCCGAGATACTTGAACTCCTTTGCCTGAGGCAAGACCTCACTCCCAATCCGGTGGGTACAGTTCACCCGTTTCCGACTGAGAACCATGGCCTCGGATTTGGAGGTGCTGAGTCTCATCCCAGAAGCTTCGCACTCAGCTGCAAACCGCCCCAGTAAACGTTGAAGGTCACAGCCTGATGAGGCCATAAGGATCACATCGTCTGCAAATGGCAGAGACGAGATCCTAAGGTCTCCAAGCTGGACTCCCTCAACGCCTTGACTGCGCCTAGAAATTCTGTCCATGAAGATTATGAACAGAATCGATGACAAAGAGCAGCCTTGGCGGAGGCCAGCGTTCACCGGAAACAAGCTCGACTTACTGCTGGCAATGCAAACCAGGCTCCTGCTTCGATTGTAATCCCATACTCCCGGAGCACCCCCACCAGTACACCATGAGGGACACGGTCGAATGCCTTTTCCAGGTCTACAAAGCACATGTAGACCGGTTGGGCAAACTCCCACATACCTTCGAGTGCCCTTGCAAGGGTGTAGAGCTGGTCCAGTGGTGCGCGACCGGTACAAAAACCACATTGCAGCTCCTGTAACCGATGTTTGACTAACGGTCGTGCCCTTCTCTCCAGCACCCTGGAGTAGACTTTCCCAGGGAGGCTGAGGAGTGTGATCCCCCTGTAGAGCAATTTTTTAGAAAAACTTTTTTTATTTTTGATTTATATTATTTTGTTTTGCCTTGTTGTATTGTGTTATTTTTTACAGTATATACACAATTCATAAAATGTGTATTTAAAAATATAAAATAATTAAATTAAAAAAAATTAAAATATGTGGGCTTTAGTTTTGAAATAATTTAATATGTAAAATTAAAAGTAGCTCCAATAACTGATAGTTCAAAAAAAAAAAAAACGCTCCATTGAGGCGAGATTACCCACACTGTGTGGGTGAGCAAACCAAGCCTGTGATGTTAATGGCCTGTCATAACCTCCCCTGAGCTCACTTGTAAACAAACATTAACTTTCTGATATTTACAGTGCTAGTTGTACCACATGCTCTGCGATGAGGAGCACACAAAAAACCTTATCAGCCACCTGAAACATCAGCACTGCGGCAATTGAAAGGCGCAAACGGTTTTCCAGAGACCTTGGTGGTGTGTAATGTAAAGTGTTGAAGACAGATCCGTTCCTTCTGTGTTGGACGTTGTGCTGCAGGTCTCACCTCCAAAGGCCAGAAGAGCGGCGGTTCGCATCAGTTTGATCGCTTTGTGACGCGCCGTTTGGAGGAGAAGCTGAGAGCGGCCAGGGTGAACACTGCAGACATTTGCAAGGTGTGCAAGATAGTCTCAAAAAGGTGTTTACTGGTTGTCGTGTTTCAGTCGCAAGGTGAAAGTCTTCAGCTCCAAGCGGCGTCCGAGGAGGCTGTCAGTCGCCTGCAGATTCTCAGAAACAGTCAGATGCTCACGAGGTTCGACAGAGAGGTAAGGCGACGCCTTCCGTGGCATGTGGGTAACATCGTCCGCTTAGCCCTCTGCTCATCTTCCAGGATGATTCAGACCGCGACGGAGCCATCCATATCCCTCAAGCCATCAACGCCAGGGTTAAGTTCCAGGATGCTAGCAGACATGTAAGACTAACGTATGTCATTTGGTTAGGTCTGGGGTGTCCAAATGTTGGTAGTGAAAAGTGTGCCTGATTTTGATTTGGCAAACCACCATCGTTAAATAGGCTAACGAGTTCTATATATATCTCATATTCATACATTTCATGGTTTACATAATTTAATGACTTTATTCCCACAATATTTTAATACTTTAAATTACAGCTGTTTTTTTTCAATTCTACAACTTTCTTTTTGTCAAATTGTTTAGTAATTTTGACTTTATACCCATAATATTTTGACTTTATTCTTGTAATATAACTTTTTCCACAACTGAATTTTCTAAAAATAGCAGCTTTGTTATAATATTACGGCTTTAAAAAAATCATTACAATGATTAATGATTAACATTTGATCTTAATCCTTCTAAAATGACATTATTGCAAAGTTTTTCTCTTAAAATGACTTTGTATATTATATTATATCTGTTACGGGTTAACAGGAGCGAACCCTCGGACGTGGACAGAAGAGGCAGGTTTTGAGGCGGGGTATCTTGCCTTTAATGTAGACAAGGAAAAACAGAAAGCGATGGTGCGGTCACACAGGAACGGGGAGTGCACCATGGGCAGTGGAACACGCACGAGCCTCGGAATAGCCAACGTGGTAGACAGGGTCACAGAACGTACCGTCTGGGAGATGCTGGAGCGAAGCTGAATTGGAGTCCAAAACTGCAGGAACAACAGGAGAGTTGGAAAAGGGACCACTTGCAAGTCCATATATGATCCTTCCCAAGTGGAAGAGAATAATCCAGCATCTCCCAGGTGCGAGCCCTCTGCTTATAAGGGGTGTCCGCAGATTACGTGCAGGTGCGTCCCGTAGCCCCGCCTCCAGTTGCCGTGGCAGCTCCTGCAACCCAAAGCACACGCCCAGGAGAAGGCAAGGGAACGTAACAATATCTCTTACTTCTCTCATGTTATTTCTTTTTTCTCCATGACTTTATTCCTGTAAAATTAATGCTGACTTGACCATTGTTTCTGATGTTTAGTTACATTTTTTTGTAATATTTTATTTTCAAAATGTGCCATGTGCCAATTGAAAAAAAGCTGCACTTTTGATCACCCCGGAGTTAGACGTTAACCTTATTCTTGGAACCACACCAGTTGCTCGGAGTGTGTGCGTTAATACAGTGCACCTTGCTGGGCCACGCCATGTAGTGGTAGTAATGTCATGAGTTTTCTTTCCTTTTTGCGATGCACAGATGGGGAACGACCGTCCCACCGCTGAAGAGGCGTACAATTTCTTCACGTTCAACTTTGAGCCTGACCCGGAGGAAAGGCCCCCGAGGACGAGCAAGAAAAGTGTGAAGAAGAAGAAGAAGAAGAGCGCAGCGAGCGGTGACGACATCCGAGAGGAGGCGAAGGAGCAACAGGAGGCTAAGGAAGAAGCCCAGGATGCAAGTGAAGAGCATGTAAGATGCTGTTCACATGGTGGCAAACCCACAGAGTCCAAATGTTCCTCGTATTCTCCTGACCTTAGAATGAAGACGTTCCTCTCATGCAAGATGGAGATGGGAACGCCTTCGTCATTGAGCAAACATCCAAAGACTTCCTGGTAACAAGGCGGGCCGAGTACATTGGGCTCCGAGCACTCGCTCAGCGACACAGTGGTCTTCTCTCCACGCCCAGTTCTCAAGCAGGTATTCTATCACGTGCTACGGCCACTTTGCTGTCGGAAAATGAGATCTGTGCTTGTTCTCTTCGTAGTGCCGACCTCAGCAAAGCTGCCTGACAACGTGAAGCCTCGTTATCTGGAGGAGGAAGGTTTTTACGTGGGCGAGCGCCCGCCCGTCACACCGTCCAATGAGAACATTCTGGAGAACCGCATTTTGAAAATGGAGGAGGTGACATCACTGCAACCTAAGCTGTACCTTCGCCTCCCTTTTTTTGGGTGCTTTAACCTCCCTCCTTTCTGGGATGCATAGGGAATGAAGTGGTTTGGAGATGACGGCAGGATCATTGCTCTCCCAGATCCCATCAAAAAATCTTCCACCAGACCTCCGCTTTTCCACGTGGAGGAAGACCTGGACACTGCTCTGCAAACTGTGTACAGGAAGGTCAGCTGGCACGCCATAGCCTGTTGAAAAATGATACGTCATGCTACATCACTATATACATTACTGTCATCCTATACTGTACTAGGAAGGTACACAAACCAAATCTGTATTTTGCTTAGGAAAAACCTTCTAAAGATATAAAAAATAAAAACGATTCAACATTTTCATCAGATTAATTACAGTTTGCAAATAAATTAATCATGATTAATCGGCATTTGCAACTGTACCTGAAATGTGCCCTTTTTACTGCATTTTATTGAAAGAAAGCTAAAAGACAGAACAGGATTTTATATATTTGCCTGTATCAAGAGCTCTGTATGAATTGAAAAATCTAAAACACAGAACATATGTCTTAACAATGTATTTACCTAACAAGCTGGGATAGGCTCCATCATACCCGTGACCCTTATTAGGTTAAGTGGCAAAGAAGATGGATGGATGGATAGTTTCATAGTAGCACAACATTCGAATCAACCGTGTTATTATGAGCATTGAGGGGTTGCTCTCAGACACCACATAACTCGGACTGTCCCTGAATGCATCTCACGGTCATCTAGTGAAAAATGAGGACGTGTGGTTTTGAGGCTAACAGATATGTTTGTGAGTTGGAGACACATGTATGATGTTGGAATTGCGCTGTTGTTGACATTTTTGAAGTCAGAATAAAGCTATAAAAGAGCGCCTTCCATGATGTGTACGCGTTAATTACACTAAAAAAAATTGACATAATTCATGAAATAAATGAAAGAGCAGTATTTTTGACAGCCCTAAAAAAACCAAAGTATAGTTGTCATTTTTGGAAAAGTCATTATAGTGAGAAAATGATTTAAGAGGAAAATGAAAGAATTTCTTTCATTCAAGAAGAATGAAGCGTGATCGTAATACTAATAATGGGCTTTTTTTTTTTTTAAAAAGTGGCCAAGTTGCATCCTTTAATTTTTCACTATGGAAAAGATTTGAAGACCCGTGCTGTACAGGCTGGTCAAGCTACATCACGCTATGCCACCTTGCGTTCTCTCTGTCTTCAGCCGCTGCAATCCAGCCACATGCATCAGGCGTACATAGCAAGTGAAGCAGACTCCCGGACGGACTACCAGCTTGACGTCGACGTGTCTGGTCTCATCTTCGCTCATCACCCGCTTTTCAGTCGCGAGCACGTCCTGGGGGCCCGTCTGGCCCAGCTGTACGACCAGTACCTCACCAGGCAGCGAAACAACCTCACTGAGCACCTCACGGACAAGGTGAACCCTTTTTTTTTTACCCCCGTCTGGGATTGTTATTGATACTGATGACGTGTGGTGCAGTTGAATGGGCTGAGGAACACCATGAGAAACATGCTGGAGATCCACAGCGAGCAGAGTCTTTCTCAGGCCATGCAGCAGAGGATTGTGGAGTATAGTCTGGAGATCAAGTGAGTGCCTTTGTTTTTGGAAAAACAAGTTCCTGTTTGTCCTCCATTTTTCCAACCTGTCCGGATGTTGCAACAGGAGCACACGGCAGCTACGAGATAATGAGCAAGAGAAGGACAGAACTTTGCTGAAGAACCTCATCAAAGTGTGGAAAGAAATCAAGTCCTTGAGAGAGTTCCAGAAGTTTACTAACACGCCTTACAGGCTCTGCCTCAGAAGGTACCTGACTTGCTCACATTCACCTGCGGGCCACTACCTTTTCACATTTCACTTTTTGTTGTCCAGGGAGGCTGTAGACCGAATGACAGATGAGCAGGAGTACGAGAAGGAAATCCTGGCAGAGGTGTGGGAGCTGGAGGCTGAGGGCGACGTGGACTACCAAAGGGAGCTGGGGGAGTACAAGAAGCAGCTGGACCAGTGGAAGATCTGGAGGAGGACACAGGTAACACCTTCAACAGCACACATGCTATGACATCTGGCTAGTCCATCATATCTTTACACGTTACATCTTTCACGTTTAAGAAAAAGAAGAAGAAGAAAGGACAACCGCAGGAAGAAACGGAAGATGGGGAACACAACCCGGAAGCCAGCGAATCAGAGGTCCCCGTCGACGAAAAACCAGCCAAGCCAGAGCCCCCGGTGAAGTTGGAATTTGACGCCATCGAGCAGCAGGTCAGGGAGAAGGCGGCCAAAATACGCAGGAAACCTGGCGAGGCCATCCTCATCCCAGATTTGTCTGCTTCTGGAAAGATTTCTGCTGCTGAACTTTGCCCCAGGTGAGACAGCTGTCTAAATCCACCGCGATAAGTGACGTCCTCAATAATAATATTCATAAATCTAATATTAGACAAGCCAGTGTTCTATCTGGACATTCATTTGACTTCTCTTTCAGGGGTGAAATCGCTCGAAGAGAGGATGTTGCCAGACGCTCTGTTTTCGTAAAGATCCTCTACAACGACAAAGAAGTGTCTCAGACCAACAGCCGGACCCTCAACTCTGACTTTAAAGTGCACTTTGGCCAGATTTTCAATCTGAAGATTGCCAACTGTCCCAGGAGCATCACTTTGCAAGTACCCGTCACCAGCGCATGCCACCTTTGTGACGTGCTCCTCTCTCGTTGTTGTAAACATCTTCACGATTGTGTTGTGTGTGTGTGTGTGTGTGCTGTGTAGGTGTTTGAGGAAGTGGGTTTGTCGTGCTCCCTCCTAGCACAAGTCTACGTGCCGGTGCCAGCTTCCTCAGTGGTGACCGGCAGCGCCGCCATGGAGGAGTTTGAGTTTAGCAGCAACCAGAGAGTGATGTTCGACCACGAGGGAGTAGGCAGCGGTAAAGTGTCCTGCACAGCACACACACAACACACAATGATAGTGACCTTATAGGGTATGAGGGTGTCGCAAGACCTGGTCAACCATGGCATCGTTAGCTATGGATCTTTTGTGGTCATTTGATCAGCTGGTGAACAGCCTGTTTCACTTTAATGCTTCTTTGCAATAAATTGCTTTTTCCTCTCACCCCCATCTCTTCTTTTTGCATTGTGAAGCTCTATTTAGAACCTCCAACAGTTCAAAATGTACATTCTTCATATTTTTCAACTGCTTTTAACGTTTGAATCAGGAGTATGTACGCATACTGTAAATATTATTACCAACCATATTACTTGATAGCAATGTTGCCCAATATACCTGCTGTTTTGTTTATGTAAAAAGTACCTGTATATTTTTCTAAATAAATGCATACATAGTCTTCCCTTTATGAATATTATTGCTGTTATCCACTGATAAATGAAGAATTTTGTCCTTTTGGCCAGATGTCCCCCTCTCCTTTGTGGCCGACGGCAGCAACAGGGTGCTGCTTTTGACCTCCGGGAAGGTGTCATGCTGCGTGGCCTGGGGGGTCAGTGAGGATGACCTGCCACTTGCACCTCCCGTGACTCAGAATCCCGGCGGTGTACTCGGGTAGGAGGTCTTTGTGAATGCAATGTGACATTCCAAACATGCAGACGATAAAGAATGCAAGCATTTTTTAACGTCTTTTGTGTTTCAGCGGTGTGGGTCATCCCGAATCCGTCTCCCATATTGGACTATCCGGGCTCTCTGACATGAAGAAAATTGGAGAATGGGCCGCGCAGTCTCGGCTGGACCCAAATGATCCTAAAAACGCCTCCATCATGCAGCTGCTTAAGGTGAGCACCTGAAAGATTCCACTCATCCATACGGTGTGTTTACATGTGTGGGCGTGTGTGTGTGTTCATTAAGGTGGCCAGCAGCGGAGAGGTGACGGCACCCGACTACTTCCGTCTAGAGCAGCTGCAGGAGGAGTTCAACTTTGTGAGTGACGAAGATCTGGACAGGTCCAGGCGATTCCGTCTGCTCGCCCTTCGGAACCAGGAAGTGCCTGAGTTTCGCAATTACAAGTGTGTCCCTGCTCAGGAGAGAGAGGTCACAGATAGAGTGTTCAGGGTACGTTTCTGCTTCCTCTCTCTCCCAAACATTGTCTTGTCAAGAGACCATAACTTTAATTTGCTTTAGTCCCCTATTTTTATAGCTATTTTTCCCCATTTTTGATATTTTGTTTTGATAATTTATTATTATTTCACCGTCCTTCTTGTACATTTTGGCATTTTATATATATTATTTAATATATATATTATTATTTTAACTTTATTCCTGTAATGTTATAACTTTTCCTCCCAGCCTCATTTTCCAAAAATGACAAGTTTATTTTGTTTAATTTTGTTTGTTTCTAATAACAATACAACTTTACAGACTAAGTATGGTGGCACTTACAAAGTGCTTTTACTATGTCCTACTGCGTGTGCAGCTTTAATGCTAATGAGCTGTCTTTCTGTCTCCAAGTACCGCTATTGTGTACTTGCTGTACTTTGGACATATCCACTGTAAGTGTGTACTTGTTCAACGTCATAGATGCCATGCCCCTGGTTTTAGTGATGGCAGTATTGATTCCGTGGTATTTGATACTCACATGAGCATCAAATGAGTAGGGTTGTGAAGGATGAAAAGATGTGAGCGGGTATTTGCTTTCACAAGCGAGAGATGTGGTTGCATGGGTATCAGCCTCCTGGGTGGATGAGAATCAGCCATAAATGTTTAGATGAATGGATTGTAGAGACATGCATCGGGTATCGCAAGACTTGCAATCGCTTGACGCCCAAAGGATTGTCACGCGTGCTGCGTAGCTTAGCGTGACTGAACAGCGCTAGGGATGGAAATAGAAATAATACTATGACGTGAGCAAATATGACGTGGTAGAAAAATGGTAAAAATACAGTGTAGTAGTCTAAGCAGTGTGGGACATGTTGCACTCAAGGACCACCCAACAAAGTGGGACAAGTTGCAGCTCGAATTAAACATGCAAACCTGGGGGATTTCTAACTGGTATGTTATTTTTTGAATGAAATAATGGCTCGTATTTCCAAACTGTATATCCCTTTACATAAAATTGTGCGTGGTTATTTACAAATTATTTTATTCATATGTATGTTTCCGCGGCCTTGTAGTCGAGGACCCCTGCCTTCCAGCATGCTTGGGGATCTGATGTGCTCTTGTACTCATTTGAAGTATTAGTATAAGTGACCCTTTTTGTACAGTTGGCTTATTTATTTTATCATGTAAAATGCCTTCTTTTTCTCTCTGGTAGTCAATGTACTTCATGACAAGTCAACTCACAGACTTTGGTCTTGTTGAGAGAGCCGCTTGTGGCTCCACAGTCACCACTACTTCCTCAAACTGCGATGTGGGCCGTAGGTCAAACAGGACATGTGTATGTTAATTGTGCATTAAAAAAATAGTGCAGTTAATGGACATTTTCTTAACGCGTTATTGACAGCCTTGGATAGAATCCTGAAATGTGTAGTGACCTAAGTCATCTACTGTAGCTTGTATTGAAGCTTCCATTGCTTCCCCTCTTTCAGGAGTACGAAAAGCGGCTGAAGGATGGAGAGATCATTGACACCAAAGAGCATCTGGATTCACACAGAGCATTAGTTGCCAAATACCTCCAGCTGGTGAGCCCGCCTGGCTGTTGACGGCACCGCTGCTGACCACAAGTTGATGTGTCTAACCCCTCCACACGCAGATTCGTGAAGCAGTCATCCACCGATTCCTCCTGGCCAGGCATCACTACCTCCTGTCAGACTTGGTGGTAGAGGAGGAGATGCCAAGCATTGGGTAACCACCAACCACAGGGACACCTCACATTCTTCTTGTGTTCCATGCATGCTGCATGTGTTCAGCAGTGTTGCCAGGTCTACCATAACAAGGCCGTCGAGCAAATTATATACTGGACATATATTTTTGCATGATTAGCACAGTTTTACCAAACATACAGTAGTATTTAGATGTAACCGTAGTTTGTGTACACCTGCTGATAAGAAGGATTGGAACAAATTGGTTTGTCCTAATCAAATATGAGTTTTCAAGGAAAACCTGAGTATACTGTAGAGTGGGAGGAGCCACCAGCAAGGTGCACTGTATTTGTGCATACGAGCCGAGCAGCCGGTGTGACTCAATGGAGGCGAACCCTAGCAAACCTTTTTTACTTTTCAAAGCCTGCCGTGATGGTGTTTTAGGTTAGGTTTTTTTGTGTGCTCATGTTTTTTCCCCCCTCATCGCAGAGCATTTGGTACAAAGTTCTTAAAGTGAATGCTGGCAACACTGGTGTTCACCATCACTAATTGGCCTCGTGGAGAAAGCACTAACGACTGGTTTCTGTCTTGTATTTCCTGTGCATGTTTCTTCCACAAACACACACAAAACAAACAAAAGGAGAGCACATTTACTGAGAGGGCCTGATCGGCATCTTCGAGTTGAAAGGGAAAGGTTAGGTTACCATGAGCTGTGGAGTCAGTGGCCAGACAAAATGAATGACAGGGTGGAAATAAAAAACAGGCTGATGTAAGTATGACGTGCTTTGTGCTCTCTACTCTGGAACCCTTCAAGGCGCCGTTCAAGCACTTCACCTCACACTTGATAACTGGGCTGTTGTTTTTTCTTGAACCTTCCTCCATCTTTTCCGTTGCATTTATCTTTATCCTTTCTTCTGCAATGCATGTTTAACAGTGGTGCCGGTCCAGGGTACGTTGACTTCTTTCTTTTCCATTTTCCCCTGCTAGCTTCAAACCCAGTAGACGTTGTGTACTTGTCAGTCCTGCCAGGAAACAAACGCGTTGCATAATCTACAGCTTTAGATGGCCAAGCTAACCTGAAGTCAAAGAGCAGGGCAGCACATGTTTCTATTCGGCGTTCTAGCAGTCACAGTTTTCACCACCTTCCTCAAATGCTGGGGTTCTAAATACCGAGACCTGAAAGGATGCAACTCTGATATTTTCTCAGCTTTCTCGTAGCGGAAAATTTGTTTTTTTAACGCATTTTAACTGTTGTGTTTACTGTTTCTTCTGAAAGAATATTAATCAATTTTCTTCTGGCAATATTAGAACTTCTTTTTCAACTTTATTTTGTTTTTGTTTTTTTGTTTTCCATATCATTATCACAACTTGAAATATTTCAACTCTATGCTACCAAAAGACATCAATTTTGGACACCAGTTGGACACCACTGCTCTAATGTATTCAATTTTAGGCTTTGCGTTCTTTTGGCCCGTACATGACAGCAGTAACCCTTTTTAGTATGTACAACATTCACCAACGCAGCGACGTGCTAACCTTAGGCTAAATGACAAGTCAGTAGACGTTTCTATTCCGCGCTCTAGCAGTCACAATTTTCAACTCTGATTGTGATAACAGTCTAAATAGCAAAGCAAGAACCTAATTGTTCTTGTCTCGTTTATGTTGGTTCCTGGTGGGACTGAGAAATAGCCCATGAATTGTGGAGACTGATCTGCCATGGACTTGTGTGTGTGCTGACTAAATGTTTGTGGCGTCAAACCAGGATTCTTGGGCTCAACCTCTTCCACCTGGCTGAGCCCAAGCGTCCGCTCAAGCCTCAGAGGAAGGAGAGGAAGAAGGTGACGGCGCAGAATCTCTCTGACGGCGACATCAAACTGATGGTCAACATCCTGCGAGCCTACAACATCCCTGTGCGCCGGCCTCCGAGCAGGTGAGCGCAAGCAGGAGATCGGCGCCACGTGGTGTTTTTGTTAATCAACGTACTGTTTGTTATCGTTCCTCAGCAAAGGGGTCCAGACGTCGCAGAGCGCCATCCAGGCCGGCGACTGGCTCGTCAGCCAGGTAGGACTCGCGCTCGCCTCGTGCGAGGAAGTTCTACATGGTGTTTGATGTGATGTGATGCAGGTCCAGGTCCGGCCATTCGTGGAGGTCTCCTTCCAGCGCACCATCTTCCAAACAACCACAGCTGACGGACCCAACCCCTGCTGGAATGAGGAGCTGCAGCTGCCCTTTAGGTCAGCATGGCTGTCACTCCCGTGCTCACACACCTCAAACGTCCTCCTTGCTGTTTCCGTGACACGCTTGTCCTAAGTGTGGCCCGCAGCGGCTTTTTTCATCTGTAGTATGTTTGATATATTTAGATTAAATTTTTTATATAACAGTCATTTTACATAAAAAATATATCATTTTAGTAGCATAAAGTTGAATTTAAAAAAAAAACTTTTTAAAGTCATAATATAACAACAAAAGTGAAAACAATTTTACTGCAAAAATTATAATATGATAAGAATAAAGTCATAATTAGGAGAAGAACGCTGAAATTGTTGGAAAATAAAAATTACATGAAAAGTTACATTTTAAAAACAGAACAGCTGTATTATTATAAGGAACAAAAAAAACAGCACAGTTGTAATTTTTTGAAAATTAGGTTACTGCAAAAATGATTATGACATTTCAAGAGTAAAGTCAAAATATTATGGGATTAGAATCATAATTAGGAGAACATTTACAAGAAGAAAGCCGAAATTGTTGGAAAATCAAAATGAAATGAATAACATAGATTTATAAGACAGCTGTAATATTAGAGGACGAAAGTCAAAATTACAAGAAGAAACGTTGAAATTGTTGGAAGTTTTAAATCAAATGAACAAAAATAAACAAAAAAAAATACAGATGTAATTTTACAAGAATAAAGTCAAAATATTGTTACTAGAATAACTGGTAATGTTAACACTTTTAAAATAATATTTTAGTGACATAGACTTGAAGTATTGAAGAAAAAAACCCACTTTTTTTTCAATTCACATTTTACATTGTGTTCCAAGTGATGATGCGAATAGGATTTTATTATTGTAGACATAAAATGTTTAGTTTTTGAAGCAAATTCCTGGATGGCTCTTTGGATTACTGGTATCGATCTTGGACAACTGTCATCATTAGATTGCCAGCTGAGCCCAATTTAGGGAAAACGTTCACATTCTTAAGCATGCCACAAATTGCAAGCAATGTGGGAAAGAAAAAGCCTCTTTGTGCTGACTAAAACGTGTCAAATGTTTTCAATAACATTCACATTGTACTCTTATGATGATGATCCATCCATCCATCCATTTTCCTCCGCTTATCCGGGCCTGGGTCGCATGGGCAGCAGCTTCATTAGGGAAGTCTGGACTTCCCGGTCCCCAGCGACCTCTTCCAGCTCCACCGGGAGGACACCAAGGTGTTCCCAGGCCAGCTGTGAGACATAGTCCCTCCAGCGTGTCCTAGGTCTTCCAGGGGGCCTTCTCCCGACTGGGCATGCCCGAAACACCTCACCAGGGAGGCGCCCGGGAGGCATCCGGACTAGATGCCCGAGCCACCTCAACTGGCTCCTCTCGATGTGAAGGAGCAGCGGCTCTACTCTGAGCTCCTCCCGGATGGCCGAGCTCCTCACCCTATCTCTTAGGGTGAGTCCAGCCACCCTACGAAGGAAACTCATTTCCGCCGCTTGTATCCGCGATCTCATTCTTTCGGTCATGACCCATAACTCATGACCATAGGTGAGGGTGGGAACGTAGATCGATCGGTAAACAGAGAGCTTTGCCTTCCGGCTCAGCTCTCTCTTCACCACGACGGTCCGGTACAGCGACCGCATTACTGCAGATGCTGCACCGATCCGTCTGTCGATCTCACGCTCCAACCTTCCCTCACTCGTGAACAAGAACCCGAGATACTTGAACTCCTCCACCTGAGGCAAGACCTCACTCCCAACCCGGAGGGTACAGTCCACCCGTTTCCGACTGAGAACCATGGCCTCGGATTTGGAGGTGCTGAGTCTCATCCCAGAAGCTTCACACTCAGCTGCAAACCGCTCCAGTAAACGCTGAAGGTCACAGCCTGATGAGGCCATAAGGACCACATCGTCTGCAAATAGCAGAGACGAGATCCTAAGGTCACCAAGCTGGACTCCCTCAACACCTTGACTGCGCCTAGAAATTCTGTCCATGAAGATTATGAACAGAATCGGTGACAAAGGGCAGCCTTGGCGGAGGCCAACGTTCACCGGAAACAAGCTCGACTTACTGCTGGCAATGCGAACCAGGCTCCTGCTTCGATTGTACAAGGACCGAATGGCACGTAGAAGCGGACCATCAATCCCGTACTCCCGGAGCACCCCCCACAGGACACCACGAGGGACACGGTCGAATGCCTTTTCCAGGTCTACAAAGCACATGTAGACTGGTTGGGCAAACTCCCACATACCCTCGAGTACCCTTGCAAGGGTGTAGAGCTGGTCCAGTGTTCCGCGACCGGGACGAAAACCACATTGCAGCTCCTCTAACCGAGGTTCGACTAACGGTCGTACCCTTCTCTCCAGCACCCTGGAGTAGACTTTCCCAGGAAGGCTGAGGAGTGTGATCCCCCTATAGTTGGAACACACCCTCCGGTCACCCTTTTTAAAAATGGGGACCACCACCCCGGTCTGCCAGTCCAGAGGTACTGTTCCTGACTTCCATGCAATGTTGTAGAGGCGTGTCAACCAACACAGTCCTCCAACATCCAGAGCCTTGAGAAATTCTGAGCGGAACTCGTCTACCCCCGGAGCCTTGCCACTGGGGAGTGATTTAACTACCCCAATTACCTCAGCCACGGTGATAGAACTGTCCACGTACGTATCCTCAGACTCTGCTTCCTCTACGGAAGGTATGTCAGTGGGATTGAGAAGGGCCTCGAAGTATTCCTTCCACCGACCAACTATATCCACAGTCGAGGTCAGCAAGCCCCCGTCCGCACTGTTAACAGTGTGAACTGGGGGCTGCTTCCCCTTTCTGAGGTGTCGGACGGTTTGCCAGAACCTCTTTGAGGCCAAACAAAAGTCGTGCTTCATAGCCTCACCGAACTCCTCCCACACCCGAGTTTTTGCCTCGACCACCCCTGAAGCCGCGTGGCGCTTGGCCTGCCGGTATCTGTCAGCTGCTTTGGGAGTCCCGCAAGCCATCCATGCTTGATAGGACTCCTTTTTCAGCTTGACGGCAGCCCTAACCCCCGGTGTCCACCATCGGGTTCGGGGCTTGCCACCACGACTGGCACCGACCACTTTGCGGCCGCAACTACGACTGGCTGCCTCAGCAATAGAGGCACGGAATACGGCCCATTCGGACTCAATATCCCGGTCCTCCCTCGAGATGCAGGCGAAGCTCTGCCGGAGATGAGAGTTGAAGAGGATGATAATAATTTAGCAAAGTGAGAGAAAAATATCTTTTGGAACGCATTGTATACAGTATGTCATAGTTTCGTCGATAAAAATATGGAGAAAGACAAAATTGTGTCCAAGTATTGGACATTGAATGAGGAAAAAGCAAAGAGGGAATCCAATGACTTTATTTCCTGTGAAGCTGAGTACAGAGTGTGCTGTATGTAGTCTTACATACACGACACGTACAGACCCGATCAAAATCTTAAGACCAGTTGAAAAATTGCTAGAATTTACCGTTTGCACATTTGGATCTTAACGAGCTTTTAAGTAGAGCTACAATACACAAAACAAATTCCAAGACCTCGTCTCGTTCAACACCACGAAACTGGCCGTTGACACTTTGCCAGGGAGCGTCAAACATGGGACATTGAAAGGTGGAAAGAAGTTTTATTCTTTGCTGAGGAAAAAATGTAACCTTGACGGTACAGATGGCGTCCAACGTTACTGGCATGACACTGGAGCTTCAGGTGGTCGTCAGACGGCCGCAGGTTACGCGCGGGCATCCCTCATGACCGAGGGCCCTCGTCTGTGTGGTACCAGCTGGGTTTTTCAACAGGACAACGCTGCAGGTCACAATGCTCGCTTTTTCAGGTAGAATAATATCACTCTTTTGGACCATCCTGCATGTTCCCCTGATTGAAATCCCATAGAGAACATTTGGGGATGGATGGCAAGGGAAGTTTCTAAAAATGGCCATCACTTCCAGACAGTTGATGCCCTATGTGAAACCACCTTCAGCACAGTGCTACTGAGAAATGTTTTATTCTGGTTTGGAGAGTTTTTGGGTCATTTTTTGAGCGATGGTCTTAAACTTTTGATCAGCTGATAAACAGCCTATTTCCGTTTGTTGTTTTCAATGACTTTTTCAAAGTGCTTTTTGTCACACTCCCCCCTTCTTGTTTTGCATATTGTAGCTCTACGTAAACCCTTATTAAAATCCAAATGTGCAAAAGCTCAATTCTAGCACTTTTCCAGAATAAGGAGAATGTGTGACTTTTAATTTCATGCATGAAGATGACTAACGATGATGAAAGTGGGTCTTGTTGCTGTTATGTGCCAGCGCGCCAAACGGGGACTACAGCATCGCCAGCTTACAGTCGGTGAAAGATGAAGTCTTCATCAACGTCTTTGATGAGGTTCTTCATGAAATTGGAGTGGTGCGTTGTTTGTTTCCTCTGATTGTGATGCAATACTTGTTCCTTCGCCATCATCTCGTCTTCTCCATTGCAGGGAGACAAAGAAAAAGGCAAATCGCTGCACACTCGCGTTGAGAAGCACTGGTTGGGTTTTGTCAAGATTCCTTTCAGCACCATCTACTCCCAGTCCAGGGTGAGAAGGACGCAGATCAAAGAATTAAAAATAGATATAAAATCAAGAAAGTATATGTGTGTGCGTGCAGATTGATGGAACGTTCAAGGTAAACACACCCGCCGTGTTGCTGGGCTACAGCAAGGAGCACAGCCATGGGAACAATGGCGTCTACGACACACCCATGCACAGCCTCTGTGACGGCGCCTTCATCACGCTCTTCATCACCATTGAGCCCCAGCTGGTACCCGGAGAGTCCATTAGGGAGAAGGTCTGCCGGCACGCCCCGCTTCTAAGATGCATGCCACCAAGCTCATCCCTTCTCTCTTTGCATGCTTGTCTTTCACCGCAAGGGAGCGTCCACGCCACCGTGTGGCAGTAAACTATACTTAGTCTGTGTTAGCCGCCATGCTGGAGTGGACTTAGTCTTTGTGTTAGCCGCCATGCTGGAGTGGACTCAGACTTAATCTGTGTTAGCAGCCATCCTGGAGTGGACTCATTCTGTGTGTTAGCCGCCATGCTGGGGTGGACTCATTCTGTGTGTTAGCCGCCATGCTGGAGTGGACTCATTCTCTGTGTTAGACGCCATGCTGGAGTGGACTTAGTCTTTGTGTCTGCCGCCATGCTGGAGTGAACTCAGGCTTAGTCTGTGTGTTAGCCGCCAAGCTGGGGTGGACTCATTCTTTGTGTTTGCCGCCATGTTGGAGTGGACTTAGTCTTTGTGTTAGCCGCCATGCTGGAGTGGACTCAGACTTAGTCTGTGTGTTACCCGCCATGCTGGAGTGCACTCATTCTGTGTGTTAGCCGCCATGCTGGAGTGGACTTAGTCTTTGTGTTAGCCACCATGCTGGAGTGGACTCATTCTGTGCGTTAGCCACCATGCTGGAGTGGACTTAGTCTTTGTGTTTGCCGCCATGCTGGAGTGGACTCAGGCTTAGTCTGTGTGTTTGCCACCATGCTGGTGTGGACTTAGTCTTTGTGTTTGCCGCCATGCTGGAGTGGACTCAGGCTTAGTCTGTGTGTTTGCCACCATGCTGGTGTGGACTTAGTCTTTGTGTTTGCCGCCATGCTGGAGGGGACTCAGACTTAATCTGTGTGGTAGCCGTCATGCTGGAGTGGACTCATTCTCTGTGCTAGCCGCCATGCTGGAGTGGACTCAGGCTTAGTCTGTGTGTTAGCCACCTTGCTGGAGTGGACTCATTCTGTGTGTTAGCCGCCATGCTGGGGTGAACTCATTCTCTGTGTTTGCCGCCTTGTGGGAGTGGATTCATTCTCTGTGTTAGCCGCCATGCTGGAGTGGATTCAGACTTAGTCTGTGTGTTAGCCGCCATGCTGGGGTGAACTCATTCTCTGTGTTTGCCGCCTTGTTGGAGTGGATTCATTCTCTGTGTTAGCCGCCATGCTGGAGTGGACTCAGACTTAGTCTGTGTGTTAGCCGCCATGTTGGAGTGGACTTAGTCCTTGTGTTAGCCACCATGCTGGAGTGGACTCATTCTCTGTGTTAGCCGCCATGCTGGAGTCGACTCATTCTCTGTGCTTGCCGCCATGCTGGAGTGGACTTAGTCTTTGTGTTTGCCGCCATGCTGGAGTGAACTCAGACTTAGTGTGTGTGTTAGCCGCCATGCTGGAGTGGACTTAGTCTGTGTGTTAGCCGCCATGCTGGAGTGGACTCATTCTGTGTTTGCCGCCATCCTGGAGTGGACTCAGACTTAGTGTGTGTGTTAGCCGCCATGCTGGAGTGGACTTAGTGTGTGTGTTAGCCGCCATGCTGGAGTGGACTTAGTCTTCGTGTTAGCCGCCATGCTGGAGTGGACTCATTCTGTCTTTGCTGCCATGCTGGAGTGGATTTAGACTTATTCTCTCTGTTAGCCGCCATGCTGGAGTGGACTCAGACTTAGTGTGTGTGTTAGCTGCCATGCTGGAGTGGACTTAGTCTGTGTGTTAGCCGCCATGCTGGAGTGGACTCAGACTTAGTGTGTGTGTTAGCCGCCATGCTGGAGTGGACTTAGTCTTCGTGTTAGCCGCCATGCTGGAGTGGACTCAGACTTAGTGTGTGTGTTAGCCGCCATGCTGGAGTGGACTTAGTCTTCGTGTTAGCCGCCATGCTGGAGTGGACTCAGACTTAGTGTGTGTGTTAGCCGCCATGCTGGAGTGGACTTAGTCTTCGTGTTAGCCGCCATGCTGGAGTGGACTTAGTCTTCGTGTTAGCCGCCATGCTGGAGTAGACTTAGTCTTTGTGTTTGCCGCCATACTGGAGTGGACTCAGACATAGTCTGTGTGTTAGCCGCCATTCTGGAGTGGACTTAGTCTTTGAGTTAGCCGCCATGCTGGAGTGGACTCAGACTTAGTCTGTGTGTTAGCAGCCATGTTGGAGTGGACTTAGTGACTTTTGTTGGAATATGACTTTTTTCTCTAAATAGTTTGACTTTATTTTTGTAAAATGACTGCTGTCAAAGCCTGTTTCTGTTGTGTTTTTCCCAACGTGGTGGGGGTGTATGTGGTGGTATGTCCATGAGGTTTGTTGAGAAGCGTAGTAGAGAAGAAGAAGATTGTGTATGCTAGTGGTGGAAGCTCCCTTGTTGTGAAAGTTCCTTCTTCAAGGTCCATCTCCAATGTGGGGTCAATCATTAGTGTGCTTTGCTTCCTGTGCATGCTTAGATAAAGGAACTGAAGGTAACCAACTCACCCGTTGATTGTCCCACCTCCTGCTGTGCCGTCCCTTACCTTGCTGCGTTGCGTGTGCGCAGTTTGACAGCCAGGAGGACGAGCATCTGCTTCAGGCCTCCGAGAAGTTTGAGAGGTTGGCCGCCAACGACTTCCCAGGCCGACCGTGCACGACCACCGTCATCGACCTCAACGGGAAGACGGTGTTCATCACCAGATACCTCCGCCCCCTCAACCCGCCGCAGGAAATACTGGACGCCTTCCCCGACAGCCCACAGGAAGCCACGGTGAGTGTGGACAGCCTAGTCATGTGATGGTCTTCTTCTGCAGATGCATTATTCACACGGGACTGCTTCATTTCATACGTTACCTTTTTCTTTTTATAACTTCTATCCATTAACATTTTTTATACTTTTTTTTTTTTTACACTTTTGGTGTTTTACTGTTTCATTATTGTGCATTAACATGCTACATTTTTATTGTATTTTATTTTTGTACGCCTTTTTACTATCAGATTATCTTACTTACGCGACACATCTGACTTTTTATGATGATATGATGAGATTTACTAATCGAACTTTCTCACGCAGGCCCAGATTGCCCGCTTTGTGTCGCTTATCCCGTCTCTGCCAGACAGAGTTTCCTTTGCAGCCATTTGTGACCTCTGGAGTACCTGTGATGTAAGTACTAGTAGTAGTACTTCCTGTACAACGCATTGTACCTGTCATGTAAGGAGTACTACCTCATGGACAACGTTCTTTCTACGCTGCGCGCGTACGCAATCGCGTACTGATCTTTTTCTAAAATGCGGCGTTACGTTTACGCCAGATGTAATGGGACACACTCCCTCCAAAAAGTAAAATTGAGACGAGCCTTAATGTTGTTTTTGTTCAGTTTTGGTTTTGGTCTTGGAACAATGCCGTGCAGGCCGTTTTTGCCCAGTGTGTATCTTATCGTGGAGTCATGAATACTGACCTTACCTGAGGCAAGTGGGGCCTGCACTTCTTTGGATGTTGTTGTTGTGGGGTCTTTTGTGACCTCTTGACTGAGTCGCTGCTGCGCTCTTGAGGTCATTTTGGTTGGCTGACCACTCCCTGGAAGGTTCACCACTGTTCCATGTTTTGGCCATTTGTGGGTAATGGTTCTCACTGTGGTTTGCTGAGAAATGGCTTTATAACCTTTTCCATATATATATATATATATATATATATATCATATATATATCATATGATATATATATGATATATATAATGTATTTATGAGATATATATATCATATATATTTATGATATATATCATATATATATATCATATGTTTTTATTTTTATGTAACTCGTGGAAAATTTCAATAATGCAAGCAATGACAAAAATATTTATATTATTAATGAATTAATACATTTGAGTATTTCCAGTACATACTGGCAACCCACTTGAAATGTATATTTACTGTATAAATAAATCAAAAGACTCATCAAGTCAGCAGAGGCACACAAGGAAGCAGAAATTCCAAAAATGAATATTGGTTATTTTTCAGCAATTCCTGACATTGCTGGCGGGTGATGAGGAGGAGCACGCCGTCCTGTTGTGCAACTACTTCCTGTACCTGGGCAAGAAAGCGTGGCTGATCATTGGCACTGCCATACCAGAGGTATAGAGGTGTACAAAACACACCATTCAAGGGTTAAGGCGTGAAGCTTCCAAAAAACCCTTTCAAAAATCAACCCGCCACCCTAATGAGGATAAGTGGCATAGAAAATGAATGGATATCAGCAGATATCAGCTGGCATCCTCATTGTGTCTTTGAGGGCCCCACCGCCTACGTGCTGACGCTGGATCAAGGCCGCTACCTGATCTGGAACCCTAGCAGCGGTCAGTACTACGGCCAGTACGACACCTTCTGCCCCCTGCAGGCCGTGGGCTGCCTGGTCAGCACTGACAACGTATGTGGAGTCCGGCCAGACATGATTGACAAGACGCTTTCATTGCGTACTTAGCTAGATCATTTCCCCCTCAGGTGTGGTTTAACATTCAAGAGCACGTCTCCCCCATGAGGATCAGCTTTGACGTCACCAGAAGCACGTGGTGGAAGCCATTTTTCACACGCTCCTTCCCCCACCCCGGAATCTGCAGTGTGCAGGTGACACTACCAACTCCCACCTTCTCTTACCTGAGCTAAAGTACACCATCATCTAACCTGTGTGTGTGTGTGCGCGCGCGTGCAGCCAGAGGAGCTGGTGTATAAGCACTCTGACAAAGCAACCGCCGTACAACTTCAGGACAGGTGAGGAAAAACTTCTGCCACTGCTCCTACGTACGACAAATAAGCAGGCAATGTTCTGGTAATTGTGATGAAGCGTAACAACATACTTTCTCATTTATCAGTACGATTACTTGGACGTCTTCACTCGCTAAACGATTAGAATGCATCCAAACTTCTACAAAGATGTAGAAATGAATTCATTTTCCATTATTGATATGCAAATTATTTCTTTAAAAAAAAATGTATATAACGTGACTAGAGTGTGTTGTTTTTTCCTTTACATGACTTTAGTCTTAAAAAAAAAAAAATTCTGTTAAAATATTACAGGATGCTTTTTTAAATATGTCTTCACTTAATAAGCATGACTATAATACATTTTAAAATTGTTTATCCCCACAAGTTTATGTAATAAATGTGATGTTCATCTTGACCACATATTTCTTGTCAACAGGATCGAGAAGACACTGAGGGACAAGATCATGTCGTGGCGTCCCCATCGGCCCACCCGCTGGAACCGCTACTGCACCACCGCACTCAAACAGTTCCTCCCCAACCTAGAGTTGGGTGGCGGGCGCGAGCTAGGCGAGGGACACCGCCACGAGCTGCAGAGCCTGCTGGGAGACAACAAGGTGAGCCCGTCGCTACGGTAACGACATGCATCTGCCGCGGGGACGACCCTGACCGGCCTCGTGTTTTTCCCTGTCCAGATTTCAGGATTCCCACTGCACATGCCTTTCTCCGAGATGGGCCCCATCGTGGAGGCGGTGCACAGCACGGGCGTCCACACCAACCAGTCGTCCAACGTGGAGTTCGCCCTGGCGGTGTACGTGCACCCCTATCCCAACAATGTGCTGTCAGTGTGGGTCTACCTGGCCTCGCTGGTACGACCGTAATTTGGTAAGAAGGGTCGGCCCACTTGTACAAACCTTTCCAAACTGGCGACCAGGCCAGGGTGTACCCCGCCTCTCCCCCAAAGCCAGCTGGCATAGGCTCCAGCATACCCGCGACCCTAATGAGGATAAGCGGCATAGAAAATGAATGAATGAATGAATGAATGAATTTATTTCTTGTGTTTTTTCCCCAACACAAACCACGTGGGCTCTCTACCGCACATTAAAAAAAAAGAAGAGTTTGTATGTTGTGGTGCTGGAGTGTAGAAGGGAAAAACCCGAAGAGCACAAGATGTTAGCTAACAGCAACTAAACGCTCGACGTCTTCCATGTTTCACACAAACAAGAATGCAGGTGACACAAAGTACAGCCAACAGGATAAAGTGCAGCTATGAGTGTAGAGGGTAGGGGTACATCATCATCATCACTCTCCAGAGCGACAGCAGGCCCTGAAGCCGCACTGCAGGTTCTGGCAACCGCTGGCTGTGTCTGCGTGTGGACCTGCAAACAAACAATGTTCACAATCTTGACACACAAAGCTAACTGCGGGATCGGATCATTTCTGCATGTGCAACATATTGGAAAAATATCATTTGTACTGTGCCTTTGTGCAAGCAACCCAAACCATTATTCATTCACTGCTGCCAATTTGCACCTACAGCCTCCACCAACATTCATTTGCATTGACCAGTGTGGGCAAGCGTGGTGGCGTGTTGTTTGGACCTAATTGTTTTGTTAAAGCTGTTTTCCCTGATGAAAGTGAGACGAGATAAACGTGACTCTTTTGCTGACTAAAACACTTTCTGAACCAACCTCTTTACCTCCTGGGCCACTGCCGCCCATAGATCTGGCATTTACACAAAAAGTTGAAATATCAAAACAAAGTTTTTCTCATGAGACTAAACTAATAAATAAAATATTACATTTAAAAAGCCATACGTTCTAATATGAGAAACAAAGTTGGGGATATTAGGGTCTAGTGTTATGTGAATAAAGTCATAATATTATATTAAAATAAAATTTACAAAAGATGAACAAAGTTTATAAAAAAAAAGGGGGTGGAGGTGCAAAGAGTGAAGCTGATAATCTTTTTATGTCATTCCCGGTGTATAAGCTGCTACTTTGTTGTCATGCTGCGCTTACTGTTCATACAGTGATCATCCGTGCTGCTCTCGTGTGCTTCTGAGCAGCACCCTCTTCATGGAGAACACGTGGGGTGGTCCAGTTCTTATTTGGTGATACAACGTGTGACCACTAGATGGGAGTTACATGCTCGGTAATGTGAAGAGATACTTGCTTCCCGTATTCTGGCATGAGAACACGGCGGCACGCGGGGCTGCTCAGATAGCGTGGGCGACTGCAGTGCACCCTGCTGGTGCAGGTTTTAGTTTCGGCTCATTCAACATGAAAGGGACTTTTCTGTTGATGTTAAATATATAAATATGCGACGACATTGAAACGCTTATCTTAAAACCGAGTGGGTTCCTTCCACAGTTGGGAAAATACACTACATAACCTGCTGGCATATCTACATGTGTTGCTTTACAAACTATCAGTTGCATTGTCCACACCCCTGCTCTATGCTTAGCGCCACAAACGCTACAATTAACTTGCCCTGGCGGAGGCTGTAGACAACTTCCTGATGTAGTAGTTTATGAACTCCACAAGTATGTGAGGTATGATGGGCTTATGTGAGCTCTTCATGCGCTTGAAAATGGCACTCATCGGTGCTCTTAATGCTGACCCGGGACAACCTTTCCACTTTCTCATGGCCTCCAAATGATTGATGAAGTGCAGGTGGCTGCTGGGAATGCCAGCATGTCTCAATGGCGTGAGAACAGGACACAGTACTTGGGTGCTGTTAAGAATGCCTTTACCGTTGATGTTGTCGCAGTAGTAGAAGTGCTCATCGTTGAGGGCGGGGCACGCCGTCACCAGCTCCTGCAGCCCCGCCTCCGTGATGAAGAGGCAGCCGGACAAGTTGAGGTGTTCCAGGAGAGGAAGTCCTCCTCGCTGCGCCAGTGCCCTGAAAAAGTGTGTTTGTGTCACACACACACATACACGAGAAGGAAGATGAGGAAGAGAAGGGTGGGTGTTTACCTGAGCCCCAAGTCTGTGACCTGGTAGCATCCTGACAGGCTAAGAAACTTCAGCGTGCGTCCTGACTGTGTAGTCCCGCCTCCAAGCCAGGAACTTTCATGTCCCGCCAGTCCACTGATAGTCCGAAGGGACGTGTCTGCGCTGCAGCAGGTGGAGTGACCACAAAGGTTGTTCCCCGACAAGGCCGAGTGCCAAAAAGAGGCGTTGCTAGCTGTCCTGTGGCCCCGCCTCCTGCTCCTCCTACAACAGCACATGCTCGCCCCCAGCTGAGTCTCTAGCGAGTCTTCTGCCTCCTGGACTCGCCGTGTCCACTCTGCCGAGTCCTCAATGTCAGCAGGCTTGGAGGGGTCCAGGACCCACACCTGTGTGGGGGTGATGCCTGAACCCCAGCGGCCACGCCCAGGTTTAAAGATGACGGCCCGGCGCTTGCACAGGTGCAACTCCACGCCAACCTCCGCCGCGTCCTCTGCCGGCGCCATGGGGAGCGCTGTGCTTTGACGGCCCAAGCGGTTGCCCAGTCCCAACGAGAGCATCTTCAGGGTTCCATCGCTGATTTTGTCACAGCCTGACAGGTCCAGATGCTCCAGGGAAGAACACGCCCCCAACCGCGACCAGCTGTTGGAGGACCACAAATGTCACAACATCACACCTGGCAACCTTAAACGTTACATCTCTCGCTCACACGTGACATTTTATTGCATCCCGATACCAACACCACTATGTACTACACTGCAGTATGTAGGAGCAGCAGAGGACTACGTAGGAATAGTGGAGGAGAAAAGAGGAACATATGGGAGCAGTAATGGAGTAATCTATAGGAGCATCGTACCTGTGAAAGGTGCAATCAGTGACATGAGTGTGTGTGAGGTCCAGGTGTGTGATGTTAGGACACAGGCTGAGGATCTGGCGGACCTGAGGAAGACGAGGACAATGAAGAGTAAGACTTTTTGTGTGAAAAAAGGATGTGTGTCTGTGTATGTCACCATTTTACTGGAGACTGTGGATCCGTACGCCAGGACCACAGACTTGACAAAGGGGCCCACGAATGGGAGAAGGTTCCGGATGAGCCCATTGAGGAGTTTCTTCTCACGCCGAGCGGCACCGACGGCCATGGAATCGCAGGCACGGCGGGACTCGTCTGGCGTGCGAGGTGGAGATGTTTGTACAGGTAATGGATAACAGAGCACGTATTTGCCGGACTCACCGGACTCGTCCACGTCAGCATCCTCGTCCCAGTCCTGGTACGCCTGCACCTCCTTCTCCCATGTCGCCACCCAGCCCTCATCAGACTCCTGGTCTTGATCTCCGGGTGGACCGCTATAGAAGTTGCCTACACAAAGCATGTGCTTCACTTTCTGCAGACTTTCTGCTCACTCTTTGGGTTCTTACCCCTGGCCCAGCGGACCGGGTACAGATGCCTCCACAGGGACCCGGTCTTGGCCAGCTCCCACCATGACTCGCACACTTGGCTGCAGCGGCAAAGATCTGCAGGGCTCAAACACTGCATGATCCTCAGCAGAACTTCAGCGGGAAGGTGGGAGATGTGCGCTAAACATGGCCCGTCATGCTCTTCCGCTTCAAACACACACACACACAGTATACATTAGGGCTAATAAATAAATAACGCCATACTGATACCATTACAAATAGGCCAATCATTTGAAACAACGCCCCAATGACAAAGATTACCCCTACTGTGTAGGTCAGCAAATCCAGTGCTCCTTTTTTCCTCCTGCCTGTGATCTTAACGGCCTGAGCGCACTTGTAAACAAACATTCACTTTATGAGAAAGTACCAAATGTTTCGCAAAAAAACAACTTATCAGCCACTTGAAACGCCAGCGCTGCAGAACTCCAGAAACTCCTTAGTGTCACGCCGGCTGCTCTGAGCATGTGTCCGAATACAGTGCACCTTGCTGGGCCACAGCATGTGCATGTGGTAGCGTGTGGTTCTCCTGATAGCATTGATGTGGTAGTAGTAATGTCATGATTTTCATTACGTGGTGTACACTTGATCACATTCTCATTTCTTCCACTCCATACCTTCAGGTGTGCGCTAACTACACTTACATCTACATTTCGAATCGTATGGAATGGTTCTAGAACCGTAAGGAATCCTTTACCACAAAGAGATTTACATCCATACATTTTGTAGATTAAACTTCTTTCTAGCTGGGATTAATTACGAGTTAACGTTTTGGAGGAGGTGCTCACCGTAGTCGCTCTTCTCATGGTCGGCATATTTGAAGGCCTTCTGCAGCTCCTCGGCATGGCTCCACAGGTTGAGACCCTTCAGCACATCTGCTGCTGCACGCTGCGAGTGCTGCTGGTTGCAGTGCTGCGCTATCACCTGTTTCTTGATGGCCTTCAGCTCCTCGTAGGTGAAGTACTGCATGAGCATAGGCTGAAACACCTGCAACACACCTTCTTACTTATCATACGCACACACACACACACACATAAGCTTCACTCCGTGCATCTTCTACCTCCTCCTCCTCCTTCATGTGTGGCAGGAAGTCCTGAGTGAAAGCCTCCAGTCGCTCCTTCAGCTGCTGGGCATAGTTGAGCTGCTCGTATTCGCTCTAAAAGCAAACATTCATTTATGCTTTCACTTTCTAAATGACTTATCTGCTCAGCATCATCAGCTTGGAAATATTCACGCTCTTTTACCATCCACCCACTGTCATCCAAAAAAACCATATCTCCTTCAATAAGTGGTTAGTCGTTTATAAATAGGTGATAATGGCAGGAGTCAATGTCACAGTGAAATCATGTAAAAGTGTGGTGAAGATTCTAGCATTCTGACTACCCACAGCTGCGCATACATTCTGGCATAGAAAGTGAGCCTATTTTCATACCAATTCAACTTAGTCTAGGTAAAAGTAAACATGTAACAAAATGTAAAAATCTGGTCTTAAAACTTGCAGCGATGTGAACACAAGTTGTATGATGTTTGATCGTATGTTCCTGCAGGAATTACAGCATCACGCAGTAATGTTGATGAAAAGACACAGCTTATCATGCTTTCGTGTTTTCACTATGTGGCCCTGGTTGGAAAAACCTTTGGACAGTCCTGCTTTAAGAAAGTACTTCTGCCTGACATATAAGCCAAGTATTCCTTACATTTTGGTGAATTTAAACAGTATTTTTATATCCAGCACGGACAGACGCTTTCGCACATATTTGAATGTGCACGGCTTGGAGGAGGAACTCAAACAACACCACGAGCATTTCTGTGCGTCTGAACAAAAACACTAATGTGGCACCTTGACGTTGTGCAGGCCCTTCTCAAAGAGAAGCAGCATCTCCGAGAGCTTGTTGTCCGAGTGCATGTTGTAGGCAGTGCAGCAGCGTTGCTGCAGCAGGCCGATGATGCACTCGTTCTCAATCTGCTCGTGCATCTTGAACTCCTTGAAGGTGGCCAGCAGCGACTTGAGGAAGGAGCGAAAATCGCTGTTGTTGGAGAAGTTGGTCTTGGACAGCTGGAAAAGAAAAAGAATCATCCATTATTATTATGATTATTAAGTAACAAAATAATAACGATCTCAGTCAGTCTGCAAGTATTATCCCACTTCCCTGGGGCTTGAGGCAGACAACAACTAGATACACTCAAATGACAGCAGCAAGTCATATGTAATGGGTTACATTGCCGGAAATGACGTCACTGCAGTTCCTATGCAACCGGACAAGCTGCAGTAATGTAACGCTGCTAGCACTAGCTAAACATCGGCCCCGCCTGCTAACGCAAGTAGCGTTCACGTCAGTGTGCAGAAAACGAACAGATGACGTTTGATCAACATAAACAACAGAAACGTTACCCTTCCACGCCTGTTGCATAACCAGCTAGCTAATATTGACGCTAGCACGCCTCCTCGCTGGGGCTGGTAGAAAGAATCCAATCACTGTACGCATTGGAAGCGTTCAGTTAGGACGAAATGCAAGGTTCACGCTCCTGAAAAGGTACGAAGCCGACACATTTAGCCGAGGGAGGCCACGCAGTGTTGACGTGCGTCGGCTAACTAGCAGGCTTTGCTTGTTAGCCTGGGCGCTCGAGCCGACGTCTCCCCCCCCCCAAAAAAACATTCCCCAAACGTTAGGACGGACGTCAAACAAGAGAGTGTCACCTTTTCTGAGTACAAGCCCACAAGCTGCTTCATCCGCCAGTGCGGCCCGGTGAAAACGTCCACCTCGTCCGGGAAGGGAGCCATCTTCAGCGCCGAAGATGAGCTCTCAACTCAAGTCAATGCGTCACTATGAGAGCAACCAAGGGGGCGTGGCTTGAGCCATGTCACGTGACCGCGATGTGACGCCCGCTTCGGCCACTAGAGGGCAATCCGTACTTGCCTAATTATTATCATCAAGTCATGTCATTTCATTTCACATGTCATGCATACATTTGATGAATATTATACACCCCTTGAAATATTTCATTCATTCATTCATTTTCTATGCCGCTTATCCTCATTAGGGTCGCGGGTATGCTGGAGCCTATCCCAGCTGACTTTGGGCGAGAGGCGGGGTACACCCTGGACTGGTCGCCAGTCAATCGCAGGGCCATCATGCAATGTGTTTTTTGCATTAAACACATCATGAAAGGTATGCATTTTAATAATATTTTAGAATGTAATTGTCCATAGGTATGAATGTGCACGTGAATGATTGTATGTCTGCCCTGCAACTGACTGATGACCAATTCCGGGGTGTAATTCGCCTCTCGCCCGAAGGCTCCAGTAACCCCCGTCACCCTGAGGAGGATAAGCGGCATAGAAAATGAATGGATGGATGGATTTCATTCATGTAACGCACCTCAGTGACTTGTAAATTACTTGATGAATTCAAATTTATCATCACCCAAGCCCTTAAATTGTTATTTTAAGCGTGCTTGTGTGCTTTGAATGTTGTAAAGCAAAAAAGGTCATCAGCACTGTTTATGTCGCTTCTGGTTGATGTGACAATTCAAGCTGAATTTAGGAACATGTTGAAGGTTTCAGTTCAGCATGCGTGAAAAGCAGTAGGAAGAAGCAGAGCTGATTTTGCCACATCATCAGAAATTATTATTAGGCAGTATATTTCTGCAGTTGTGACATTTCATGGTTGCGAAGAATGATTTAAGGATACACGAGCGCCAGGGGTAATAGGAAGCAGAGGTTTGCCTTGACAGCCAACATTTTTCAGCTACTGCCGTGCTGCGGCACAGTTGCACTTTTGCCGTCCCCAGCAAGTCGTAATTCAGCCTAAACGAAGCGCTGAGGTTGCACAATTCTGCTTTTGAATGGGACCTTATTACTGACGCGGTCATTTGCTACATTGTCATTTGTTGAAGATGTTAGAGAGTCTGGAAGAATGAGCATTGTTGTTAGCATTCCATTCCATTTTCTTCCGCTTATCGGGGTCCGGGTCGTGGGGGCACCAGTCTCAGTAGGGAAGTCCAGACTTCCCGGTCTCCAGCGATCTCTTCCAGCTCCATCGAGAGGACACCAAGGCGTTCCCAGGCCAGCTGTGAGACATAGTCCCTCCAGCGCATCCTAGGTCTTCCCCAGGGCCTTCTCCCAGCTGGGCATGCCCGAAACACCTCACCAGGGAGGCGCCTGTCCAACCGTTTCCGAACCATGGCCTCGGATTTGGAGGTGCTGAGTCTCATCCCAGAAGCTTCACTCTCAGCTGCAAACCGCTCCAGTAAACGCTGAAGGTCACAGCCTGATGAGGCCATAAGGACCACATCAGACCACAACAGAGACGAGATCCTAAGGTCACCAAGCTGGACTCCCTCAACGCCTTGACTGCACCTAGAAATTCTGTCCATGAAGATTATGAACAGAATCGGTGACAAAGAGCAGCCTTGGCGGAGGCCAACGTTCACCGGAAACAAGCTCGACTTACTGCTGGCAATGCGAACCAGGCTCCTGCTTCGATTGTACAAGGACCGAATGGCACGTAGAAGCGGACCATCAATCCCGTACTCCCGGAGCACCCCCCACAGGACACCACGAGGGACACGGTCGAATGCCTTTTCCAGGTCTACAAAGCACATGTAGACTGGTTGGGCAAACTCCCACATACCCTCGAGTACCCTTGCAAGGGTGTAGAGCTGGTCCAGTGTTCCGCGACCGGGACGAAAACCACATTGCAGCTCCTCTAACCGAGGTTCGACTAACGGTCGTACCCTTCTCTCCAGCACCCTGGAGTAGACTTTCCCAGGAAGGCTGAGGAGTGTGATCCCCCTATAGTTGGAACACACCCTCCGGTCACCCTTTTTAAAAATGGGGACCACCACCCCGGTCTGCCAGTCCAGAGGTACTGTTCCTGACTTCCATGCAATGTTGTAGAGGCGTGTCAACCAACACAGTCCTCCAACATCCAGAGCCTTGAGAAATTCTGAGCGGAACTCGTCTACCCCCGGAGCCTTGCCACTGGGGAGTGATTTGACTACCCCAATTACCTCAGCCACGGTGATAGAACTGTCCACGTACGTATCCTCAGACTCTGCTTCCTCTATGGAAGGCATGTCAGTGGGATTGAGAAGGGCCTCGAAGTATTCCTTCCACCGACCAACTATATCCACAGTCGTGGTCAGCAAGCCCCCGTCCGCACTGTAAACAGTGTGAACTGGGGGCTGCTTCCCCTTTCTGAGGTGTCGGACGGTTTGCCAGAACCTCTTCGAGGCCGACCGAAAGTCGTGCTCCATAGCCTCACCGAACTCCTCCCACACCCGAGTTTTTGCCTCGACCACCGCCGAAGCCGCGTGCCGCTTGGCCTGCCGGTACCTGTCAGCTGCTTCGGGAGTCCCGCAAGCCATCCATGCTCGATAGGACTCCTTTTTCAGCTTGACGGCAGCCCTAACCCCCGGTGTCCACCATCGGGTTCGGGGCTTGCCACCACGACTGGCACCGACCACCTTGCGGCCGCAACCACAACTGGCTGCCTCAGCAATAGAGGCACGGAATACGGCCCATTCGGACTCAATATCCCGGTCCTCCCTCGAAATGCAGGCGAAGCTCTGCCGGAGATGAGAGTTGAAGACTCGACGAACGGGAGATTCTGCCAGACGTTCCCAGCACACCCTCACTACGCGTTTGGGTCTGCCAGGTCTGTCCGGCATCCTTCCCCGCCATCTAATCCAACTCATCACCAGGTGGTGGTCAGTTGACAGCTCAGCCCCTCTCTTCACCCGCGTGTCCAGAACATACGGACGCAGGTCTGATGATACGACCACAAAGTCGATCATAGACCTGCGACCTAGGGTGTCCTGGTGCCAAGTGCACTTATGGGCATCCTTATGTTCGAACATGGTGTTCGTTATGGACAAACTGTAGTTCGCACAGAAGTCCAGCAACAACACACCGCACGGGTTCAGATCAGGGAGGCCGTTCCTCCCAACCACGCCCCTCCAAGTCACACTGTCATTGCCCACATGGGCGTTGAAGTCTTCCAGTAGAACTGTGGAGTCACCAGCTTGGGTGCTCTCCAGAACCCCTCTGATAGACTCCAAGAAGGCTGGGTACTCTGAACTGCCGTTTGGCGCATACGCACAAACCACAGTCAGGATCCTTTCCCCAGCCCGAAGGCGTAGGGAATAACCCCCTTTTGTTCACCGGGGATGACTCCAGCACAGAGGCACCAAGCTGGGGGGCTAATAATAAGCCCACCCCACCTCACCCTGCAGCAGTTCCAGAGTAGAACAAGGTCCAGCCCCTCTCAAGGAATTTGGTTCCAGAGCCCAAATTCGGGGTTGAGGTGAGTCCGACTATATCTAGTTGGAATGTCTCTGTCTTCCCCACCAGAGAAGTGACATTCTATGTCCCAAGAACCAGATTTGGCCGCAGAAGACCAGGTCGCCCGGACACCCGCCCTCGATCACGTGCCATGCGATGCCCAAATCGCCTGACAGCTATGCTTGTTGTCAAGCATAATCCCTTATGCTTGCCCCTGCAGGGGGTGGGTCTGGGGGGGGGGGCTCCCATGCTGCTTCTTCGGGCTGGGCCCGACCAGGCCCCACGGGTGAAGGTCTGGCCACCAAGAGCTCGCCTGCGAGCCACTCCCCCAAGCCTGCCTACAGGGTGAGGCCCCGGTGTACTACATCCGAGCGAGGTGCAGTCACTCCTTAGTTTTAATCATAAGGGTCTTCTGAATCACATTTAGTCTGGCCCGTCTCCTAGAACCTGTTTGCCTTGGGAGACCCTGCCAGGGGCATAAAGCCCCGGCAAACATAGCTCCTAGGATCACTCGGCCACTCAAACCCCTCCACCACAATAAGGTGGTGATTCACGGAGGAGTGTTAGCATTTCAAAGGTGTGCTAAAAGTAGGCAGCCTGTAAGAAAGTGAAAGTAACTCTTAATGTTATTTATTTCCCATGAGAATGACCCCTGCACTAAACATGAAATATATGCACCCCATTTGGCAGCCTCGGGTTACATTAGGAAATGTGATTGCTTTAAGACTTCTTCGATAGCATGTAATAGTTGAATCCGTGTGCAACGTCTTAATGCTCTGTCATTTTCCTCTTTGTTTCCCTATACAGGCCTGTAAATAACACACGTGTTGTAATATTGTACATTGGTCACTAGGTAGGTGTCAGTGATGTTATTCTAATGTTGAGTGAGACGCACAAGCACCAAACGTCACGGCCGGACACAACAGGCTTTTTTTGCATCTTCTTTTATTTTCCTTCCTATTATTACCTACTACATTAGGTATTTAGAAGGTGGCAAACAGGTTTTCTATGTCATGTAGTTTATAGCATATCATATAGTATATACAGTCACGTACTATATGTCATATTTTCTGTTATTTTACTTACTACACTGGGTAATATGAGTGTAAAGGTGACTATAGGGGTGCTATTTCATGTCCGGGGGGCTCCAGTGACGTTATAAAGATGTTCATTCGCAATTAACTGCCATTAATGCGGGATGCCTGTACAGTAGTGGTGTGCCGGGACACTCAGGTCACGTGACCAGACAATACATGAGATCGGACCTATGAGACGAGACCAGATGAGATTTGAATATTACTTATAAGAAAAGTGCAATGAAAATATTTTTAAAAACATTTATTGCATAATATATTGCGTTTTGCTAGTATCATTTCTGACACTCTCCTGCACTCTGTGTGTATGCTAGCCGCCCCGCCTCCAAAATGTACAGACAGGCTTGCACGTGGCAATGTGTTGATGCTCGACCTCATTTTCATTGAACGTGTGAGTCGATCATGTATTTATTATCGTCCCATCTCATCAGCTTTATGACAGAATGTAATAGAATGCAAGAAAGGGCGGCCTAATCCTTCATATTGACCGACACTGACTTCGGAATCACGAAGGTTCGTTTTGCTGTCAAAGTTCATCCCGGTGGGGAGAAACGCAAACTGCGTCTCTCGTCTGTCACACGGTCACGTGGTGTCAGATCACGCCCTTCTGACAAAAGCTGAGACGCTAGCTTCACGTCTACCTCGGAAATCGCCAACTCGTTTTGCACTTCGTGGGAAAAACAATACAGGGGATTTATTGCAACACCATCAGCAGTTGCCGCGACTGTCCACGGGGTTGTGTTTTGGAGAACACGCCATACAGGCCATAATGTTTGTGGTTACTTCCACAGGAAAACTGTGGGATCTCAGAGATGGTGAACGCCGCACGTCGCCCTCCCTCCTGCTCCCCTCTGGTGTTAGTGATGGGAAGTTCGGATCATTTTACTGATTCAGATCTCAGAGTTTCGTTCAGTAAAAAGAACGAATCTTTTTCGAGTAATTTCGTTCATTTTGTTCATTTTAGCAAAATATGTTTAAAATGCAACATGTTTCTTCCCTATCACATCTACTGCTTGCAGAAACGTTAATCACACTACAAACAAGACAAAATAATAATGCTATTAGAAACTGAAAAGATGAACTCATTGTTTACCTGGGTAGTTTGTCTATGAATCACTCACCTCACCTCTCTGTCCCTTTTTGAGTCGTTCGTTCATCGTGTGACAGCCCCATAAGCCTAACCTATGCTGCATGAGCCAGAAAGAGAATTGATTAGTTCATCTCTCGAGTCTTCGGGTTTGAGTCGTTCGTTCATCGCGCAACAGCCCTATAAACCTTATAGGAATTCGTTCTTCCCGAGTCACATTCTGAACGAATCGTTCATGAACGACCCATCACTATGTTGTGTGTCCAGCAGAGCAGAACAGAGCAGAGCGGAACACAATTACTAGCATGGCGCTTGCCGCTGTCGGACTTCTGTCGGTGTGTTCGGCTACAACTTCGTGGAATCGCACACTATCGTGACAGAACCGTTTACATCTCGACGCGCCGAAGACTTGTAACGGCAAGAAGACCGGAAGGAGATAAGCGCGGGCGGGATCGGCGAAGTCTCTTCGGGTTTTTAGGCAGCTCGCCGACTAGTAAGCTTAGCGGCAGCGACAAGGACAGGAGGTAAGTTTTCCTAAACACGCAGTTTCCTCCCATTCTGTGCTCTTTAGCTGTACGCTGCCGGAGAAAACTTGGTCAAAGTTAGCAGCTGGCACAAACACAAGAACAACCCGAGAGGATGCCGCACGCCGCTTTTTGTTGTGAAGTTACGTAATGTTGCAAGTGACCATGGAGATGGAAAGATGAGCGGTCACGTGACACTGGCGCCTGGCACCACTCTGCCGAGCAAAAGCGCCTTTTACTACAGATGGCATATCCGTCCATTCAGCTTTTGTAGCGCTCGTGCTGAGCTGGAATCTCCCCAGGCTGTGCACCCCTGCACTGGTTACCGGTCCATCCCAGGACGCACAAGCACGCCGACACACACTTTTGCACAATGTCCACTATATTTACCATACTTTATATACTATGCACTACTAGACCATGAACATAACATGGAACTATGGCTTTTGGAACTCCACACACCATGTCAACAAGCGATAGCTGCAGTTTGCTAGCATTTGAACTGACGTGTCTGAAATAACGTCAAGTGCGGTTAATTGCTGCCAGAATTTCCGCAAAGTAGGACTTTTATATAAATGGAATATTGTGGTATCATAGAAAACCTGTTTACCGCCGTCTAAATATGCTTTTTAACAGTAGAGACCTCCAGACCTGGAATAACACCCCTACTGTCACCTTTTCACTCCTATGGCGCAATATAGTCGACATGATAAGAACAAATCTGGTGTCATATTATGATATGATGTAAATTTCTCTTGGAGATTAGAGCTGTCTATATACACTCCCCTAGGTGTTCCCAAACCTAGAGATGTTCCCAAACTTTTGAAACGTAGTGTAAAACAGAGAAAACCTTCTAAATACGCTTTTTAACATTAGAGCCCTCTAGGCATGAAATAACACCCCTACAATCACTTTTACACTCCTATTACGCAATATAGTAGACATAAGAAGAGAAATGAAGACATTAATACGACTTGTGCTTGTGTCATTTGTGTGACATTTGTGTGCGTATTTTGGGGCAAAAGTTAGAATATATTTGGGGAGAAAGCGTGCTGGAGTGAAGATGTCAAGTGCAAAGTGGAGCGGCATGTCTCGTTAACAGCAAAGTGGGTTTGCACGGTGGTAGTCTTTTTTTAATCCAAAGTTTAGAGTTAGCAGAGTTGTGTACTAATCCCCGTGGAGTTGCCCTGTGTGTGTGTCTGGTGACCCCTCCCCCACGCAGGTCATTTCACAGTGTTGCCCCTGCAAGTGCCTCAGAAGTTACCCCGCAGCTTCGCAGGGGTCACGCGTACGCTAATCTTGGGGGTCGGGGGCCACAAAGTAGGTCCCGTCGGGTAGCAAACGGCCCGCCGGCCGCGCATTTCCGACCCATCTGTTGATGCTGTAAATGCTCATAGGGCCGTGCTTTTCTATGCGTCCTGTTAGCATTGATTGCACATAAAAGTGGCGTCAGGGTGTAATTCCCGTCTGCGCCGCGTCAAAATGCAGAGGCGTGTAATCCGCTTTGTTGCAAATTAGATTAAATGTGAACTTTAAGCACCTGTGAGTCGCTCTAATCGGCCGAGAGCGAGGTGCGGGGTTGAGGTACGCCTTTGTTTGGCCCTTTTTACTGCGCGCAAAGGGGGCGGAGCTTGGTTTGTGAAAAAGAAAAACACTGGGAATAGCATTTTTAAACATAAACCCTAAACCTTTGAAACTGGAACAAGTCAAATGCAGCAAAATGGAGAGCAGTAAAGCATACAAGCGTGTTCCAAGGTCCAATTGTACAGCAAATGTATGCACTGATATTTAAAATTCCGGCTGTCTTGACTTTATTGACTTTATTCTTGTAACGTTATAACTTTTCACGCCACCTAATTTTTCAAAAATATCTTTGTCGTTTTGTTTTCTACATTTCAAGTGTATGCCACTAAAATGGCATGATATTTATTTAAGTTTATTCTCGTCAAATTGCAAATTTTTCTCGTTAGAATATTGACTTTATTCTCTTAACATTATAAGTTTGTATTCATACAGTAAAAAAAAAAAAGGACTTGCCGCTACTACAGTTCCATTTTTTTTCGCAAAGTTTTATGGGCCAATAAAAAATGGCAACGCACTTTGGACGTGCGTGGACTGGGAAAAGCACAGCCAGTCGTAGTAGGAGCTTTGAGGCCAACGTTGTCTTTTGTCTTCACAGCTCGCGCACACGCCATGGCGAGCATACCCGAGGCATGGGCGTGACGTGACACGCGTGGTGCTTTCCTGCCCAGAACGACAGCAGAGCACTCAAAAGGATGGACGAGTCGGTCCTGCTGGATTTGCTGGAGTGCCCCGTGTGTCTGGAGCGGCTGGATGCGTCCGCCAAGGTCCTGCCCTGTCAGCACACCTTCTGCCGGCGGTGCCTGCAGGGGATCGTGGGCTCGCGCGGGGAGCTGCGCTGCCCGGAGTGCCGCACGCTGGTGGAGTGCGGCGTGGACGAGCTGCCCAGCAACATCCTGCTGGTGCGCCTCCTGGACGGCATCAAGCAGAGGCCGCGCAGGCCCGGGGCCACCAACGGTACTTCTGGGGCCGCTGGCCGAGCAGCCCGGGAGCAGGGCGCACCTGGAATCCAACCCCAGAGAGCCCAGGTGAAGAGTTCTCTTGTGCGGGTGAGTGACGCAAGCTCTCAAACAATAGGGTGTGAATCAAAACACCACCTTGCATCGGCGCCGCTAATCTTTTGGCTGCGGATTAACTGCAAGGAATGGACAGCCGGTCCGCTAACGGACGGGACTGACTTGACTTAATCATTGAACAAAAAGCTCTCTGCACCCACCGCTCATGTACTTTGGGTGGGACGCTCTTATCTCCACAAGTCCCACCACACATTCTTCCCAATCACTCCGATACCGGGCAGAACAATAAAGAAGCACTCTGATACAAGGTAGCAAAATAAAGAATCGCTCTGATACCGTGCAGCAAAATAAAGAATCGCTCTGATACCGTGCATGAAAATAAAGAATTGTCCGATACCTTGCAGCAGAAAAAAGAACCGCTCTGATACAAGGTACATAGGGGGTGTGCTAGCTCCATTCACGCTCTGAAAGAGAAGTTTCGACCAACTTTGGCGCGTGTTTTGGGTCGCCATTTTGACATGTTTGTATTGGGAGTGGGCGGTTTATTGTTTGTGATGAAATTCCACCACAGTCAAGGAGTCCGTCGGAGAAATACTACCCCCACAACAAAGTTCCTTCTCCATTCGATGACAGCATTTCATTCATATGTTGTCAGATTATGCATTACCATTCCATTTTCTTTTTGTAATATTATGACTTTATTCCCATTATATTGTAACTTTTCCTCAACCCAGTTTTCCAAAAATTGGTTACAATTTTTTCTTCATAAATGATGACTTTCTCTTTAATATTTTGACTTTATTCATGTCAAATTACTGCTGAGGTTTTTTGTGTTAAGTGATATTTTGTGAAATGCAGGCCAAAAGAAGGCTTGTGGTGAGCAGCTCGGCTGTGCACAAAAAGGAGGATGGGTTTGATGAATAGATGTTAAGGCTTTAGTGTAGAATCATCAGAATGTCAACACACTGATAATGGATCAAGCGCGGCCCGAGATCAGAGGCCCTCCTGTAAATCGCTACCGAGCAACCCGCATTGCTGGCTACAGTATCGCTCCAATTTCTACTCCTTTCAAAGCAGCTTGGAGGGCGTAGTGGGAGTTTCCCTCAGCTGTGTAACCCTTTTCAGGTTCTGTTGATATTTGATACCAACTTGTGCTGCGCTTTTGCCTCAGCTCCTCTGGCATTGTCACCTTAACACCATATTACCCAAAATAGCACTCATAAGAGAAAATAAGACATACAAATCCGGTTTATCACTTTCTAAATATGCTTCCTAACATTACCAGAGCTGTCTAGACATGAAATAACACCCCTATAGTCACCTTTACACTCCTATTACCCAATATAATAGACATAAGAGAAAATAAGACATAAAAAAACTGTTTACCACCTTCTCAATGCACTTTTTAACATTATTAGAGCCCTCCAGATATGAAATAACACCCCTATAGTCACCTTTACCCTCCTATTACCCAATATAGTAGACATAAGAGAAAAAAAGACATCAAAAACCTGTTTACCACCTTCTTAATGCACTATTTGACATTATTAGAGCCCTCCAGATATAAAATAACACCCCTATAGTCACCTTTACACTCCTATTACCCAATATAGTAGACATAAGAGAAAAAAAGACATCAAAAACCTGTTTACCACCTTCTTAATGCACTATTTGACATTATTAGAGCCCTCCAGATATAAAATAACACCCCTATAGTCACCTTTACACTCCTATTACCCAATATAGTAGACATAAGAGAAAAAAAGACATCAAAAACCTGTTTACCACCTTCTTAATGCACTATTTGACATTATTAGAGCCCTCCAGATATGAAATACCACCCCTATAGTCACCTTTACACTCCTATTACCCAATATAGTAGACATAAGAGAAAAAAAGACATCAAAAACCTGTTTACCACCTTCTTAATGCACTATTTGACATTATTAGAGCCCTCCAGATATAAAATAACACCCCTATAGTCACCTTTACACTCCTATTACCCAATATAGTAGACATAAGAGAAAAAAAGACATCAAAAACCTGTTTACCACCTTCTTAATGCACTATTTGACATTATTAGAGCCCTCCAGATATGAAATACCACCCCTATAGTCACCTTTACACTCCTATTACTCGATACAGTAGACATCATACGCGATATGACATAGAAAACCTGTTTTATGGCTTTTTAAACATGCTTCCTAACATTACCAGAGCTGTCATAGACATGAAATAACTAAATTCTGTTTACCACCTTCTAAATATACTTTCTAGCGTTATTAGAGCTGTCTTGACATGAAATAACACCCCTATACTCACCTTTACACTCCCATTACCCGATATAGCAGGCATAAGAGAAAATCAGAGATAGAAATCTTGTTTATCACCTTCTAAATATGCTTTCTAATGTTATTAGAGCTGTCTAGACATGAAATAACACCCCTATACTCACTTTTACACTTTCTTACACAATATAGTAGCCATAATAGAAGAGAATGAGACAGAAATTAGACGTGTGCTTAATGTGACAGCGTAGGTTGGTGGTTGAGTTTCAGCTTTGCTTGGGTTACGGCTGCAAGAGTAGCCCGAGTTTTTTTAGGCAATGTTGTGTGTGATGGCCTGATGCTACTGAAAATCAGCGGGAACGCTCGGAGAGCAGAGTGATGGAATCGCCGCCATAAGGCTGTCTTCTTTAAACAAGTACACACAAACATGAGACATCATTAGTGTCCTTACCACACGACAGCTAAATTGTTCAGGAAAAGTCAGCATGCACCCCATAATACGTTCCCGATGATCCTCTTGGATTTGTTTCCACTTTTTAAGCATTGTGTCAGCTTTACGGCAAATAATGGCGTCTTCCGCGCCCGCTCGGCCGTGGGAGTTCTGCTAATGACAGTCAAAAGCGGTGCTGTGCAGGTGGAAGGTCTTCACAACATGAAAGGCCGGGATCAAAGCCCATGCCGATTGGCCGCACTAACCGCCCACCCCCCACCCCCCGGCCTGGCCGGGGCTCTCCACGGGGTCTTGAGCGCTTCTCTGCTCCTGCTCAACACCCTTAGCCTCACTTCTTCATTGTGTTTGTCGCCTAGAAGGGTGCTGGCAATTCTTCTTGCTTCTTGTTGGAGCTCAAGGCCCCGCCTCTGGTTCTTATGTGGCCAAGAATGGCACACCCAGCTTTGTCTTGGGCCCCCGCAGCAGGTGTGTGTGTGAGAAGTAAAGGCATAGTGACCAAAAGGGCCAAATGTTTATTGTAAAGTCAGCTACGTGACACCCCCCCTCCCTCTCAAGCTCAAGCATCACCATTTGTTTGGTGTTTTCTTTTTGGCGGGGAGGGGGGGGGGTGTGCCGGATGTATGATGACTCGCATCCCATGGTGCTCGCTGACACGGATGTTTTGACTTTTGCCCTCCGCCCACGGGTGTAGCAGTATTTCTTCTTCCTGGTCGGCACACGGATGGAGGAAAGACTAGGGCATGCTCACCCGCGCTCGTGCACGCGCGAGCGAGCAAAGCCGCAGGGGGCCGTCTGGAAGTCAGAGGTCAGGGTTGAGGAGTCACGGTAGTCATCAGGGTAGGGGGTTGTGGGGATGTCTTTAGTTATCCTGATGGTGGTCCGGTGAGTTGGGGCAGCAGCAGCAACTCCTTTTGTAGTGAACTTCTAATGGGGTGTAATTAAGGAACTTGTGCTCACCCGTGCAATTCCAATTGCATTCCTATATTATGACACCCTTTTTTTGCGCAATATGTGATGCTCTTGTTTTGAAAGCTTTGTGTGTGTGTGTGGCCAGCTACAACGAGCTGGGTGCAAGAATGAACGTGCCTCCTCTTTTTTTCCACTCGCAACTTGCATGACGTCAGGGGGGCGTCGTAAATCGCTGGCTTACATAAAAGCGACAAAACACAACACAGAGAAAATATAGTCATCCAGCCTGAATCACACACACACACACACACCCAGACACACACACAGTTGCACTAGCGTGCTCTGCTAAATTCACCCAGCTATCTTCCATCCACGCTCCATAAGAGGAGTTTTAATGCCAACTTTTGCCGGTTCGGGAAGGGGCGGTTTAGAGATTGGGACGAGATTCTGCCACGACTGATCGGTCGGCTGGGAAAATACTTCCCCACACTAATTTTCCTTCCCGTCACCGTCAAACCAAAACAAAAAAACAAATTTTCCCATAGAAAATAAATTGTCTCTTCCAGACACCCAAACATTTGAACACAAAACAATGTGGCGAGACGGGAGAGCCCTGTGATGGTGTCACCGTCATAAGGCTGTACACGCCACGTCTTTATCTTCATTAAACAACCACACACAAATAGTGTTCAGTTTCAGGACAATAAGACACTTGAAAAAATTAGTTTGTACCCCATGAACGTGATATCGACTTCCCAGTGGGACAAAGACCAGCTCCCAACTAACCACACTGCTTTAAAGCAAAATGTCACGGTTGTAAAAAGTCACATTTGGAGTCCGGAGACCAGCTGCGCGCAGACGGGCTTGGAAAGGACGATCAGCAGCCTATCGATCAGAGCATCCTGGTTTCCGTCCTGCCAAAGAGGAGCTCTAAGGAGTGGGTGGCGTGTGGGCGGTGGAGCGCTGCTTCCCTGCAGACTTTGTGCTTCCCTTTGTCTTTTCTTGTGACTCTCCGGCCCAAACACTTTTAGGAGGGACTTGACTTGTTTGGACCTCTTTTCCCCCAGCCTTGCAGACGGAGAGGGATGGCGTGCGTACGTGTGTCTGAGGAATTCCACGAGTAGTCATAGGTCACCTTTTCCCCCTCCCCCACCGCCCCGAAACACAGGGCTTGTCTAATCTCGTCTCGCTTGTCAGCCCACATCCATCTTCAGTACATCCTTGAGCAGTATTGTGGCGCGGAAAAGCAGCTCCCGAGTCAGTGCGCTTTGAAGCGACGGTGGTGGGTGGGGCTCCGTCCTTTACACAGCAAAGCTCCGCAGTTGCGTGCGGCGACATGCATCTGCACCTGAAAGCCTCTGGGCAGACTCCATCTTGTCTCCTGTGTTCCTAGAAAACATTCCAGCATCATTTCCTTCATGCGGCGTCTGTGCCCGGCGGCTTTCAAGCACCACTTTTTGCCAGCAGAGATCTACTTTAGTGTTGTCATGTGCTGCTTTGTCAAGCTCTGGGTGGTCCACCGAGCAAACATATTTACTTGTGGCCTGTGACACCCCGCCTCCTGCCCCCACACGCTCTTCCTTCCACCCCCTCCTCTTTCCCGTCTCGTCTGCTGCAGGTCTGTCAGTAGGACAATAGCAATGGAAGCAGTCATTAGCCCACTCACGCCTGTGGGCCTCCACCGCACACACTCTAGCACTTCAAGGAGAGCCGTGTTGGTTTGTTATGATGCACGACTTTGGAATGAACGTAACACTCACACTTGTTTATGAGCACCAAAGCCATCAATTCCCTCACTTTTGGAAGAAATTGACAACCTGAATGAAAAACCTCCTTCCTCATGCACACGAGCCTTTCACATTTGTACTTGGAATTCAATACCAGTGCTCGGCGGTACCAATTTTTGGTGCTTTTGTGTGTGTTTGTGGTGGGGTGTCAAGCTCTCGCAATCATTCATTGATTAGGCCTGGGATGATAATCAATGAATAAAGTCATCACAATGAAAAGGAAGTGGATAATCAATATAATACATGCATGTCTGTTTTCCTCATTCGTGTGCATTGCTTGCAGCACCTATACTTGTTTGTCTCATAGAACAACGGCATGTACGGAGCGAGCCCTTTTGCCAGTAATAGTCTCTTTTTCTCGGTGGGTGGAGGCGGGGCCTCTAGCATACACACAGCGTGCAGAAGAGTGTAGCGTCACACACGTTATATCAGTAGATTGCAGTTTATTGTCATCTTGTATATATTTTCTTTCATTGTCCCTTTTTTAAAAATGTCAAAATCTTGTCTCCTCTTGTTCTCGGAGACCCAATCTCGTGTACTAACACCCCAACAGTCACCTTTGCGCCCCATCGGTAGAATGCCACTGTCTTGTACTGTATACAGTATGTATGTATTCAACTTCATTTAGCTATTACAGTATTCTGCCTGAGAATTCTTCCTTTAGGCAAAAAAGTAAAATTGAATAATGGGCGGTATTCAACCATAGAACACCATGCTGTATCAATTAATATACTGTCAACTATTATCGCCTTTTGTGCGCAATCAAGGCGCCCGCAGGAGCGTTAGCGTCGTAAACATGCACCATTGCAGGTGAGTGCACTTTGGTAGAGAAGGAGCGCCGCGATGGGCATGGCGGCGCAGCGGGTGGAGCTGCCGACTGATTCACCCTGGTGTAGTGACAATTTGGCAATACCACAAAATAAGACAGACAAGGACAGTGGTGTAAACAAGTTGTGTGCAAAACTGCTAATACAGTTCTCAATCAATCAATGAAGAAATAAACAAACAAACACAAAAGAAAAGGAACAAGGAGCCTGGTCTAACAAGATTAGAACTTTCTTCGGTTCCATCCCTTTTTTGGTAGTCAATTTGTATGGAACATACTGTACTGTTAACTGTATAACTGTTTTCTCTATACAGTAAAATGACTAATAAAACAACCAATCAACAAATACATAAACAAATTAAGAACTAATTAGTATTTAAATCTGTAATAAATTCCAGTTTTCAATTAAATTTTAAAAAGTAAATAATAAAGTTTGTCTGTAAATGGCTTCTCTTGCCTATGTTTTACTCCTAGGGACCTGGCAGCGCTTCCTCTCACAAAGCTGAGCCACATTTGTTTAGAAAAAGACATGTCTGGGTCTGTGGAATATACAGCCTTTTAATTCACTTGGCGTGTCGTGTTTAGCTGATGCACGGAGAACAGTGCAGCCCTATAAATGACCCTGACGTCGATTCTGCACCCATATATATATAAATAAACAAAAGCAAGGAATCCATCCACTCTGAACCAGAGCAAACCACAACCAGACGGAACGCATCATGCACCGCAATCCCCAGAATTGAAATCTCCATAGCAACACTGCGTTAATTTCACTCATTGAAAAATGTTTCTCTGCTTGCATCAAGCCCAGTCGATGTCACGCCCCTGAGAGTGTTCTACCCCACTGTGATTGGTTGGTTCGTCAGCCCCGCACACAACACTGTGCCGATCTCCCCCAGCAACGCCATTGTGGCGTTGCTGGGAGCACTTCCTGCTTCCCAGTGTCCTTTGCGGGATTGTCTTACAAATGTCTGTGTATTACACCCTGAGTAAGACGGTCATGACATCCCGCGATTCAGCTGCTGGGATAAACAATCGAGAACTTGAATGGTATTCTTCTCATAAACATCTCATAAATGCCGCAAGTTAGAGACCCCTGCTTTAGACAGACACTTTTCAGGCAAACATGACGGGGGTACAACTGAAGCAGTTTGAAAAAATCGCACTGATTTGATACGGGTTGTGTTGTCTGGTGTGCTGGCGGCTCGGTGGAATTGTGGAATGAACCATCAAGTACATTTTTGTTTGCAAAGTGTAAAAAGTCTGAGAGGCGAAGAGACGCAGCGTGTGTGGCCTGGAGCTTTGCCAATATGCTGTGTTGTACAAACACCGGCCAGTGCAAGCAAACGCTCTTAGTTTGGAGCGACAGGTGTGTCAGGAAAAATACCCCAGACCAGCCCCGACCTGGAGAGTCCGCTTCCTAGACTTCCGCCGCACTGATGCAAGCGGGCCTGAGCGGAGCAGGTGGCTCCCGGTGAATGGTGGAGAGCAAGAAAAAGGCAGACAGAGCCTGCTTTGAGCCGCACAGCGGCGAGTCAAGTGAAGAAAGGCTTAGTATTCTGCTCATGGCCAGTGCACCTCCCAGTCATACTGTCACATTTGTCAACCTAAAACCCCTCTGGAACTGGTGGATACTCCTCTCCTCGTACCCACCCGCATTAGCAGATCTACCAGGTCCTCCGCATTCTCCCCAAACATCCAAAGTGAAATGTTAAAAAGTGTGTTTAGACAGTCCTAAACAGGTTTTCTATGTCTTATTTTTTTTTTATCGTGTCTACTATTTTGGGTAATAGGGGTGTGAAGATGACCATAGGGGTGTTATTTCATGCCTGAAGGGCTCTAAAAATGTTAAAGCATATTTAGAAGGTGGTAAACAGGTTTTAAATGTCTTCTTATTGGGTAGTAGGAGTGTAAAGCTGACTAGAGGGTTGCAATGTTATTTGTTATTGTTATTTGTTATTATCTCTGTGCGTGTGTGTGTGTGCGTGCGTGTGTGTGTGGCGGGGGGTTTTCTCCAGGTACTCCAGTTTCCTCCCGCATTCCACAAACTTGCATGGTAGGTTATTTAGGTATGAATGTGAGTGTGAATGCTTTTTTTTGCTCTATATGTGCCCTCTGATTGGCGGGACACCAGTCCAGCTGGGATAGGCTCCAGCATAACCCTTTGACCCCAATGAGGCTTAAGATGGATGGATGGGTGTTTGCATCGTTAGCTCGGCCGCTGTTATCCTCCCACGGCTGTAGATTGTCAACATTATACATTATAAAACATTATACATTATAAAACAAAAATAATATATCAACTATAATATTAGGACAGTATTTTAATTATATTCCCATATTAAATGTTCCCCAATTTAATATTCCAAACATTACAGCTTTATATTGTTTTGTTTGCTTCTTATAACATTAAAAAAAAGAACCTAACGCTACTAAAGTTTTAGTTTATTCCCGTAAAATTGTGACATTTTTTCTCCTAATATTTTGACTTTCTACTCGTAAAATTGCAGCAATTGCTTTATTTTCCATTTTTTCAACTTTTCCCGTAATTATGAATTAAGAATTATTATGACTGTATTCTCCTAATATTGTAACCTTTTCCGCAACCTAATTTTCCAAAAATGACAAATATTTTTTCTTCCTCCTAATATGTCGACTTTATTTTCTTAAAATTACGGCAGATTTTTCCATTTTTGCCGCTTCTTTAAAATTTTGTGTTAAATTGTATTTTGAGGTCTGGGTGTGTCAAGTAAACATGACTGGCAATGCAAACCATCAAGGTGGTCATTTGTCAGACGTTTGTTGTTCATTAGCAGGTGGTTTGCTGCTGCCGACCACGCGGACTCCCACTGCGAAGCACAGGCTGTGGGCGGGGGCCATCTTGATTCTGTTAGCGCCGCATGGAGTTGATTCCTAAAAGCGTAATTTTTTGTAATGATCCTTGTACAGCAAACCTCCTTCCATCCCGTCCTCAGGGCTTCCTTGTGTAAAATGCAGGAAGTGCAGCATGGAGTGATGCATGCTGGGAACATCACGTTTGGAAGCCAGGGTGGCACTGATGTAAAAACAGACCAGGCTGCTTTTGACACCACCTCGTGGTGTGCCACAAAAAGCTATTCTCTGGTTTCCGTGGAAACAGCTTTTTGGGGGAGGGGAGTTCTATTTAGTCGAGTGCAAGCGTGGTGCAATAGTGACAGTGAATTGATATGTTTGCAGCGCTTACACGACACGACACTGACAAGTGTTTTCCAAGCTCTCTGCAGCCCGCCCTCTTCTTGCTTTCGCGACTCATGATGGCAGTTTGGCCAAGTTTTGCTACTAACTTCAGCTGTCATTGAATGTGCCGTCATCCCTCCCGTTTTCTGGCTGCCATTTCTGTTTTTCTCATCTGTATCAGCCATATTAAATCATGCTGTTTTGTAAGGGCCACATTTTTAAAAAGATATTGAGATTAAAAGTCATAATATTACGAGATTAAAAGTGGTAATTTTGGGGGGGAAAAGGCACAATATTACAAGATTAAAAATCATAATTTTTGGGGGGAAAATGGTAATATCACAAGATTAAAAATTTTAGTTTTTGGGGGGACAAAGTTGTAATATTACAAGATAAAAAATTCTAATTTTTGGGAAAAGTCATAATATTATAAGATTAAAAATTGTAATTTGGGGGAAAAAGTTATAATATTACAAGATTAAAAATGGTAATTTTGGGGGGAAAAAGTTGTAATAATACAAGATTAAAAATGGTAATTTTGGGGAAAAATAGGTTGTAACATTATGAGATAACAAGTCATAATTTTTGGGGGAAAAGGCGCAATATTACAAGATTGAAAATCATAATTTTATGAGGAAAACGTCCAATATTACGAGAAAAAAAGTGGTAATTTTGTGGGGGGGAAAAGGCGCAATATTCCAAAAAAGTCATAATATTACAGGACAAATGTTGTACAACTACAAGATTAAAAATCTGAATTTTTTTGAAAAAAAGTTGTAATATTACAAGATTAAAAATAGTAATTTTTGGGGAAAAAAGTTGTCATATTACAAGATAAAAAATGGTGATTTTGGGGGTAAAAATTGTAATATTACGAGATAAAAAGTTGTAATTTTGGGGGGAAAAAGGGGCAATATTACAAGATTAAAAATGATAATTATATGAGGAAAAAAGTTCAATATTTTGAGAAAAAAAAGTCGTGATATTACAAGATTCAAAATCATAATTTTTTGGGAAAAAAGTTGTAATAGTACAAGATTACAAATCATAATTTTATGAGGAAAAAGTCCAATATTACGAGAAAAAGTGCTAATTTTGTAGGGAAAAAGGCGCAGTATTACAAGATTAAAATTTTATGAGGAAAAAAGTCATAATATTACAAGACAAAATGTTGTAGTACTACGACATTTACAAGTTGGACTATTACAAGATTACAAATCGTAATTTTTGAGGAAAAAAGTTATAATATTACAAGATTAAAAATTTTAATTTTGGGGGTGAATAAATTGTAATATAAGATGAAAAATCATAATTTTATGAAGAAAAAGTCGTAATATTACAAGAAAAAAGTTGTTATATTACAGGATTTAAAATTGCAGTTTAATGAGAAAAAAGTAATATTTTGCGATTAAAATGTATTACTAGAAAAAAGTTGTACTGTTACAAGAATAAAATTTGTAGTTTTACAAGAAAAAAGTTCTAAAAAATTCTAATATTACCTTCACCTTAGGCCAAAGGTCACACAAGTTCCCTGTGTTTATAGCTGTCTCAGGGAATGCCTGTTAAATAGAGTATTCAAATAATTACATTTTGAAAAAGGAAGTTGAAAAGTACCACAATAACGTTGTACATTTACGGGAAAAAGTTTGTTATATTATGAGAGTAAAGTTGTAACTTTCCGGGAATAAAAGTCGTAACTTCATTCACAGGCATTGCCTGAGGCAGCTGTAAAACAGCGGCGGGCTACTAGAGAGTAGCGGTGAGATGATGCTAACCCATGCTAACCTGTTTGCTGTCTCGTCATAAATTAGAGCTTGTCTAAAGCCAGAGGAACGTTTGCTGTTAATTCCTATTATATTAATAATATAATACATAATATTTTGATAAACAAACAAAACTAGTTTTGGAATTTTTGGTAGAGGGGAAAAAGGCTGCACAAAAAGCACTCGCAGCCGTCTGGAGGCCAGATGGAAGCCCGGATATCACATGAGAGAAAGTTTTCAAGGAGGCCTGGAAACGTCTTCTAGTCTAGCGTCTAGTAGACGCTCACTGACCCCGGCCCTCGGCGCCCAACCTAGAGCTGAAGTTGAGGGGGGGGCTCATGGGGCCCTGGAAGAGGATGAAAGCCATCCTTCCCAAGATGTGGAGTTTTGTCTAGAGAGATGAAGTCTATCAAAACATTCTTGGCGTTGACATGGTTATGCCGAGTAAGCAAAAGGTCAGCTTGTTTTATGGCGCCTGTCACACACGCGCACGCTTTCCACGTTTCCCCTTGCGTGCATTGGATGTTTTACCTGGCCGGACCTCCTGCTGTGGGTGGGCCGGGGGATCAGCCGCTCTGCTTGTCCGGCTTAGGAGATCTTTCACCAACTGCTGTTCAAAGCAAGGAACGCCAGCAGGCCGGAGCGGGAACGATGTCGTCTTTGGAGTGCTTTGCTAGAAAACGAATGCTTACGACGACATTTTGGCGTCATACCGATGGCACCTTTTAAAAATAGCTCTGAGTGACTGGTGCAAGTAATTCCACTGTGTCCCAAGTCTAGACACGTTTTGGAAAGCAGGGGGCGATGACTTCTTTCTTCTTCTACAGTGTGGTTTACGTATGCAAGTTTGCTCTGCTTCAGCTCCCCAAAAAGAGTGCAAATGTACTCCACATACCTGCATATTTCTTGTTTTCCTTCCTGTTAACTGAACTTCCTCTTCTTCCTTAGTAGTAATAATTATTATTATGGTGATGATAGCATTGGCATAATGGTGGTTGTGGGTTTTCTTTTTCTTTCTTCTAAAATTTCATTATGATATTACACCTTTATTTATCCCGTTCTTAGAATTTGAACTTTTTCCATAATATTTTGACTTTATTCTCATGACATAACTTAAAGTTCCAACTTTATTTGTTGTTGCGGTTTGTTTCTCATGTTCCAACTTCAGAAAAAAAGGTATTTTTGCCTTTAATATATCACCTTCATGCTACTAAAATGACATTATTTTCCCTCGTAACGTTACGCCGCTATTCTTGTCCACTTACGACTTTTTCTCGTTTGACTGCAACTTTTTCCTCTCTTCATATTCCTGCGAAAGGGCCGCTGATTTTTCCATGTTTTGGTGGATTTTCCAGGGCGTCTCCCAGCTGCCGTGCGCCAAGGCGCTCTACACCTACGACGGCAAGGAGCCGGGCGACCTCAAGTTCAGCAAGGGGGACATCATCATCCTGCGCCGGCAGGTGGACGAGAACTGGTACCACGGCGAGACGGGAGGCGTCCACGGCTTTTTCCCCACCAACTTTGTGCAGGTGATCAAGCCGCTGCCGCAGCCACCGCCGCAGTGCAAAGCCCTGTACGACTTTGAACTCAAGGACAAGGAGGCGGACAAGGACTGCCTGCCCTTCTCCAAGGTGATGCACTCTTATCCTCCAGCCCAGAAAGACAGCAAGGATGATGACGTTGATGAATGTGGTCATTAGGCTGGAATTAAGGCATCCTCGCCCTGCCTGTCGGTAAATAGCAGCTCTTAAGCCAAGATTTTAGTTCGCAGTTTGGGACACTCATATCTTTGCCAAGGAAAACATGTTTATTGTGTGATTCAATGCTTGTCATGACAGGCCCAACCAACATCTATTTGAAATATCGGGGGGGGGGGAAGCTGCACATTTATGAGAATAAAGTCAAAATAGAAATGGAAAAAGTTGTAATTTTACAAGAATAATGTAATTTTGGTAGTGTAAAGTTGATATATTAGAGAAGTATATATATATTTTTTAAGTTGTAATGTTATAAGACACACAAAACAAAATACAGCTGTCAATTTTACAATATTTGGTAGGGGGAAAAGGGATAAAGTTATGGGCATAACGAAAGAGTTACAAATTTCAAAGTTACAAAGCAGGCGTGGGGGGAAAAATAGGTTTCATTTTATGAGAATAAATAAAGAATAATAACGAGAAAAAGCGGAAAAAACGTGATGATGTTATAATAATATATAAGTTATATTACTATCTATATACTGCATGTGTCTGATCACACAGTATTATACTGTATATTACAATATATGATGAATTATAACATTATTGTGGCACGGTATTATCGTAAAACAACGATAATAGAGCTAATATTTTGATTGTGAGGCTAAGTGAACGTTCCAAAGAATGTTCTTTCCTGTCCTCTTTTCCAGGACGACATTCTCACTGTCATCCGCAGAGTGGATGAAAACTGGGCCGAGGGAATGCTGGGAGATAAAATTGGAATTTTCCCCATCTCGTACGTGGAGGTAAGGAAACTCAAAGAGATGAAACAGGGCCTCGTTTATCAACCTGTGCTTAGAAAAACCAAAATTCCTTCGTGTCACTGACATTTAGAGAGCAAAAACCAAAATATAAGTAAGCACAAGAACATGCGTATTTATCGAACATGTGGAAAGCCTAGCATCCTTTTTCAAAATGCATACTTGATCACTGCAAAGAACTTTTTTTGGGAGCGAAAACAAACTTACAGTATCACTGGGAGACTGTAAACATCAAGCAGCAACACAACATTTTGGCCCGACTACTATTTTGCTGTGAAATACACAAACAAAGTCCACCGTCTACCTCCAGGAACCTCAATACTTTGAAAACCTCCTCAATCCCACCGACACGCCTTCCAACATGGAAGCAGTGCCAGGGGACTCTTGAGTCGAGTTCGCCTATCTCTGGGGCTGAGGTCACCGGGGTGGTCAAAAAGCTCCTTGGTGGCAAGGCCCCGGGGGTGGATGAGATCCGCCCCGAGTTCTTTAAGGCCCTGGATGCTGTGGGCGTGTCTTGGTTGACACGACTCTGCAGCATTGCGTTGACGACAGGATTGGTGCCCCTGGACTGGCAGACCGTGGTGGTGGCCCCGCATTTCAAGAAAGGGGACCGGAGGGCGTGTTCTAACTATCGTGGGATCACAGTCCTCAGCCTTCCCGGTAAGGTCTATTCATGGGTTCTGGAGAGGATGATCCGCCGGATAGTCGAATCTCTGATTCAGGAGGAGCAGTGTGGTTTTCGTCCTGGTCGTTGAACTGTGGACCAACTCTCTACTCTTGGCAGGGTCCTTGAGGGTGCATGGGAGTTTGCCCAACCAGTCTACATGTGTTTTGTGGACTTGGAGAAGGAATTCAACCGTGTTCCTCGGGGAATACTGTGGGGAGTGCTCCGGGAGTATGGGGTATCGGACCACCTAATCCAGGCGGTTCGTTCCCTGTATGACCGGTGTCAGAGTTTGGTTTGCATTGCCGGCAATAGGTCGGAGTTTGGGTTGGACTCCGCCAGGGCTGCCCTTTGTCACCGATTCTGTTCACTACTTTCATGGACAGAATTTCTAGGAGCAGCCAGGGCGTTGAGGGGTTCCAGTTTGGTGGCCGCAGGATTCGATCTCTGCTTTTTGCAGATGATGTGGTCCTGTTGGCTTCATCGAGCAGTGACCTTCAACTGTCACTGGACCGGTTCGCAGCTGAGTGTGAAGCGGCTGGGATGAGAATCAGCACCTCCAAGTCCGAGTCCATGGTTCTC
>QODF01000025.1:4558832-4579249 GCA_024372805.1 Oostethus manadensis
GTCATGAGCTTTGGGTAGTGACCGAAAGGACAAGATGGCGGGTACAAGCGGCCGAAATGAGTTTTCTCCGCAGGGTGGCTGGGCTCTCCCTTAGAGATAGGGTGAGAAGCACTCTCATCCGGGAGAGACTCGGAGTAGAACCGCTGCTCCTCTGCATTGAGAGGAGCCAGATGAGGTGGCTCGGGCATCTGGTTAGGATGCCTCCTGGACGCCTTCCTGGGGAGGTGTTCAGGGCATGTCCAACTGGTAGGAGGCCTCAGGGAAGACCCAGGACACGTTGGAGAGACTATGTCTCAGCTGGCCTGGGAACGCCTCGGCATCCGCTGGGAAGAGCTGGAAGAAGTGGCCGGGGAGAGGGACCTCTGGGCTTCCCTGCTTAGGTTGCTGCCCCCGCAACCCGACCTCGGATAAGCGGAAGAAGATGGATGGATGGATATACTATGTGTATATATGTGTGTGTGGATCTACATGTGATGCTTAACAAAATATCAAAATGGCAAATTTGCCTCCTTTCATTTTTCACTGTGGCCCTCACTGGTCTCACTGGTAATATTATGAATTTATACCCACCATAATATAAATATTTCATTAATACAATATTAATACAATAATTAATATTGTGGGAAAAAGGGATCATGTTATGATCCCATACTATTGTTAAAATTCCCAAATGTACAACTTTGTTTTGTTTGTTTCTCAGATTATTGAAGAAAATATTTTTTCTCTGATGTTTCAACTTTATGCTACTAAAATGAAATCATGTTTCTACATATGCTGTGTATTTATGAAATGTTGAGCGTATGTTACATAATATGACTTAGATTTGTGTGTGCATGTAAGGCAGTATTGTGGTGACAGCGAGCGTGAAAAGTTCATACAACCACCTAAGTCCTCACCTCCACCCCTCCCTCCCGCATAGTTTAACTCAGCCGCGCGGCAGCTCATCGAGTCGGACAAGCCCGCCGACCCCAACGGCGAGTCTGGCGAGGGAGCCCTGTCGGGGCCCCAAAGCAACGGCGCCCAGCGGGACAAGAAGAACAGCAAGAAGCGACATTCCTTCACCTCTCTCACCATGTCCCACAAGCCCGCGCCGGCCCCTCCCCCCCAGCGCCACTCCATGGAGATTAGCGGCCCGGTGCTCATCAGCTCCAGCAACCCCACGGCCGCCGCGCGCATCGGAGAGATGAGCGGCGGTCTTTCCTGCAGCGCGCCTTCACAGGTAAGATGCTTGTCATGGAAGCATCCTACATAGCTAACCCTACACTTTGGCATTGCAAAGTGATTGACAAGCCACTGGGGGGTTTATTCAGCAGGATACCTGCAGAAAGCAGCAGGCTTTTCTTTGGGGTAAGGAAAACTCACAACGACATTTCACGCTCCTTCTTTGGCCAATCACAGCACACTTCCTTCGTGGCGGCGAGCGGCTGTCAATGCATCGGAGATCACACGTGCATGACTTTGTCTCCCCAAACTTCCGCAGCGACTCAAAGCTGCTTTACACTTGCCAGCCGCTGCTGGTTTTGGATGCAGTTAGACACACTTGCACTACATTTGTCTGATTTGTCTGTAGTCAGCAAAAAGAGCCAAAAGAGTATCAGCAAATGTACCTAGAAGAATATCGGCAAACGTAGCCAAAAGAGTGTCAGCAAACGTAGCTAGTAAGGTATCGGCAAGCGTAGCTAGAAGAATATCAGCAAACCTAGCCAAAAGAGTAACTGCAAACATAGCTAGAAGAGTATTTTGCGAGTGGGGCCCTTTCTGTACAGCGTGGGAGAAAGTTACACGGTGCGTTCAAGGACCACCAAGCAGTGGGACAAGCCAAAACTGGGATTTCTAACTGCGTATTATTTTTTTGAATAAAATATTGGCCCATATTTTAAATAATTGATTATCCCCTTACTTAACATTTGATGTAGTTAGGGTTGTAGATCCCTACTAATTACCTACAAAAACACGATTCTAGCTGCGATTAATTATGAGTTAACTATGGACAAAATGAAATTAATTGCTATGAAATAATAATCATTGACAGCCCTACTTTCCAGGCATCTATTTAATATTAAATTCTCTTATTTTTTCCACATAATACACTTTTCCCGTAAATGTTGGACTTCTTCCTGTTAGATTGCAACTCTTTCCCTGGACTTTATTTCAGTAAAGGAGTTGTTTTAGGTGCGTCCCATTCCGTGCATGCTTGGCTGCCCATCTGTTTTGTCAGGGCTGGGCAGTTTGAGCGTTTCACTCGCATCTGCGGCTGGAAACAGATTGTGCGAATAGGAAAAATGAAGCGGTCATAATGCCCCCCCCCCCAACCAAGAATTAATGCCAATTTTTTGTCAAAACGCCAAATATTAAGGGACTAATTAAGGATGGAATATGTTGCGTTGCCATTAGCAACCACGCCCATTTATCTTTACATGTAATTTTCTCCCATTCCAGTGGGATGAAGTCTTTCCATTCCGAATGCAAATCTACAGACAGATTTTTAATATTCTCACAACAAGTGTTTGCTGGTCATTTTTGGGCTCCAAAATCTCAGGTCAGATTATACTACAGTTTGCTGTATACTATGTTCCTTGGTACCTCCCGGATGCAATGTCCAGAAAAACCGTTTATTGAATCCTGACATTGTGACTGAAATGAACCCGTTCAACGTCCCTCATTTTCCCGCAGCCTGAACTCCAACTTTAGCCTTACTCGGATTTGCATGGGTTCTCTGTGGGTTCTCCGTGGTAAAACTACCAGGTTTGGCTAAGCTTGCACTGAAATAAGCATCGGGGGCGTGGCTGCATGGTCGCCAACAGCCGTGAAAACATATTTTTTATTCATTCCTATTTGGAGAAAAGCGTTTGATTCTTGCTTTGTTAGTTAGTAGAGAGGCTGTGTTTTGTGGGGTGCAGTCATGTGTGCAGAGAAAGAGCAGAGGCGAGTGAGCGTGACGCTAGCGTCCCCACGGTCCCTTCTCACGTGGACCCGGCACACGCCAGAGATGACAGGATATGACAGCCAGTCGCACGTGCGCGTAGATCACGTCTGACATTCTCTGTTGAAAGGTACACATTTGCACGGCCGGGCTGATCGTGACCCCGCCCCCGAGTAGTCCCGTTACCACAGCAACGGTCTTCACCTTTCCTTCGGAGACGAGCTACACACCCATTCTGCTGGTAGGTGTTCATCACGTCATTTCTACAACATTTCTACACCCACAATACCTTAACAATGCACAGAGTGAACCCTCCTCCTCTCGCATGCGCGCGGCAACATAGCATTAGGTTTACTTTTCTTTTTTCTCCTAAAACTATAACTACTACGCTTCTGATTTTTTTTTTTCTCTCTCATAATATTAGGATTTTTTGTTGTTATTATTTCTCACCTTATCTCTCCCAAAGCAGTTTTGGATGCAAGATTAGGACGTATTTTCCCTCTTATTTTATTAACCAAAAAAGTGAAACCTTATTTGGACCCTATTCAAACTTATTTTCCTAATAAAGAAAAAAATCCAGCTTTTTTCTTGGAATGTTTTAGTTTTTTCTGTTTATAGTCCTGACAGATTTATTCGGATAATATTACAACTTATTTACTTTAATATTAAGAGTTTCGCTGGTAATATTACTTATTAATATTATTAGTTCCTCTTTAATAAATAATATTATTTAGACAAAATTCAAACCTTAGGAAAAGAAATACAGCTTTATTCATGTAAAGAGTTTTAATGGGGGGTTTTTGGGGGGTGGTGGTGGAAGTAACCTGTATTGAGGTGTATTATTGATTCATTTATTATTCTATATATTTTTTGATAATATATATATATATATATATATTATTATTGATTATATAATGAATGCCAACACATTCTGTTCTAGTTTCTGGGTCTAGAAAAGCAAATAACCGCCACGGAGGCCTCCAGTGAGCCAAAAATGTGAGCAGGTGTGGCTGTAGGCAACCCCCTGATGTTCCACAAGTGAAGTACTGTATGATGAGTGGTGAGCATTTGGCGTCTTTACCTAGCTCTGCGTGCGCGTTACAAAGTGTGGCTGTCAGGCCTGTGTCAGCCTGGCGTTGAACGCATCAATGAACGCTGACCCGGCACTTTGCTCCTTGGCGTTACTACAACATTGGTTGTGTCGCTGCTGAGGTGTCTGTCAGCTTACTGGTTTTCATGCCTAAAAAGGTCTTTTTTTTTTATGAGTCTCTTCTTATTTTCCGCAGGATTCTCTCCCCCCACCCCCGCCTCCTCCCCCCCAGTCGTCAGGTGGGGGCGCGGCATATTCGCAGGCGGCGGGACAGAGACCCTCCCTTAGCGTTGGCGACCAAAGTGCGAGACAAAGACCCACAGTGTGCGTTCCACCAACACCCTAACTTCCTCACATTGGTTGGTGGTGGTGGTGGTGATGATGATGATGGTGTTTGTGTGACGTGACCCCTCCAGGTACGTGGCCATGTTCCCCTACACCCCCCGCAAGGAGGACGAGCTGGAGCTGAGGAAGGGGGAGATGTTTGTGGTGCTGGAGCGTTGTCAGGACGGTTGGTTCAAGGGAACCTCCATGCACAGCGGAAAGATGGGCGTCTTCCCAGGGAACTACATGGGACCGCTGGGCAGGTGGGTTGGACACCACCACCATCAACGTCATGAGATGATTGCTGAGACTTCTTTTTCAACAATTTCTTTATGACTTTATTCCCATAACCTCATTTTCCCATCCTATTCTTTCTTTTCTTTTATACAATATGTATTTTTTTGCTTTCAAAATGTTCTTCTTCGTAATATTACTTATAATTTGAATTTCCGCAGCCTAATTTTCCAGAAATCACAACTTTTATCTATTTTTTTTTCTTATATTACAGTCTGAAGTGACTTTTTGGGGTTAGAATATGATTTTCTTTCTCTTCATATTGCGACTTTATTCAAGGGCTGCCAAAAATAGCGCGGTAGTTGAGGGTAATTTATTAGCGTAATTAACGCATACACATGATCGCAAGCCACGCCTCTTTGTCATGACGACAGACGGCGGCTCCCTATACAGTGCGTCTTCCTCATTATCGCTACTTCGAGATGCATTAAGGGACCTTCCCTACATTATTACAGGAAGTGTGTATGTGAGGTCTAAATAAACACAAAGACATAGAACACACATTTGTACGTCTCCGAGCGGAAGTACAATTTGCTGCATTTAGGTACGCAGGGAATTCCTAGAAAATAAACACTAAGCATGTGAATTGAACATAAGTTACGTGGTGTTTTGAACGCAATCAATCATGGTTCTTAATGACGCGGTTAAAGAGTGATCCAAATGTGCTGAAAAGATGCGCGTAATGGCGCCCTACAGCTGCGTGACTTCTACTTTCCTTCTAAAAGTCCATAAGTACAACTTCTCGGTTCACGTCATCCGTTGCCATTCCGGTGCGGCCGCAGGTGCCTTTAATGGTGGAGAAGGTTTCGTCGACATTGACAGGACTTCAGAGTCACACTACTATCGATTGTACATTTATGTACATTTGGCAAATGGAACACATTCTGTACTGCACAGAAAGGCACGGAGGAAATTGACAATGGGCTACAGTACCGTAGCCAATCAGGACACAAAACACAACACATGGTTTCTCCCTGAGCCAATCAGATATATATATGTATGTATGAGTGTGTGTACAGTGAGGGAAAAAACTATTTGAACCCCAGCTGATTGTGTAAGTTTGCCCACTAACAAAGAAATGATCAGTCTATAATTTCAAAGGTAGCTTTATTTGAACACTGAGAGACAACAATGACAAAAAAAATCCAGAAAAATGCGTTTCAAAAAGAGTTATAAATTAATTTGCATTTCCATGAAGGAAATAAGTATTTGATCCCTTTGAAAAACGTGCTTCAGTACTTGGTGGCAAAACCTTTGTTGGCAATCACAGAGGTCAGCCGTTTCTTGTAGTTGGCCACAAGGTTTGCACACATCTCAGGGGGGATTTTGGCCCACTCCTCTTTGCAGATCCTCTCCAAGTCATTCATGTTTCGTGGCTGATGTTTGGCAACTCCAACCTTCAGCTCCCTCCACAGATTTTCTATGGGATTAAGGTCTGGAGACTGACTAGGCCACTCCATGACCTTAATATGCTTCTTCTTGAGCCAATCTTTTGTTGCCTTGGCCGTGTGTTTTGGATCATTGTCATGCTGGAATACCCAACCACGACCCATCTCACCCAACACTTGACGGTACATGGCCCCATCCATCCTCCCTTTGATGCGGTGCAATTGTCCTGTCCCCTTGGCAGAAAAACACCCCCAAAGCATAATGTTTCCACCTCCATATTTGACGGTGGGGACGGTGTTTTTGGAGTCATAGGCAGCATTCCTCCTCCTCCAAACACGGCGAGTTGAGTTGATGCCAAAGAGCTCAATTTTGGTCTCATCTGACCACAACACTTTCACCCAGTCTTCCTCTGAATCAGTCAGATGTTCAGTGGCAAACTTCAAACGGGCCTGTAGATGGACTTTCTTGAGCAGGGGGACCTTGCGGGCACAGCAGGATTTCAGTCCTTCACGGGGTAGTGTGTTACCAACTGTTTTTGTGGTGACTATGGTCCCAGCTGCCTTGAGATCATTGACAAGTTCCTCCCGAGTGGTTCTGGGCTGATTCCTCACCGTTCTCATTATCATTGAAACTCCACGAGGTGAGATCTTGCATGGAGCTCCAGACCGAGGGAGATTGGCAGTTCATTTATGTTTCTTCCATTTGCGAATAATTGCACCAACTATTGTCACCTTCTCACCCAGCTGCTTGGCGATGGTCTTGTAGCCCATTCCAGCCTTGTGTAGGTCCACAATCTTGTCCCTGACATCCTTGGAAAGCTCTTTGGTCTTGGCCATGGTGCAGAGTTTGGCATCTGGATTGATTGATTGCTTCTGTGGACAGGTCTCTTTTATACAGGTAACGAGCCGAGAGGGCCGCCAATGTCAGCTCGTTACCTGTATAAGATCCACCTGGGAGCTAGAGATCTTGCTGACGGATATCAGTGCTATATCCTGCTGACGGGATCAAATACTTATTTCCTTCATGGAAATGCAAATTAATTTATAACTCTTTTTGAAACGCATTTTTCTGGATTTTTTTTGTCATTGTTATCTCTCAGTGTTCAAATAAAGCTACCATTGAAATTATAGACTGATCATTTCTTTGTTAGTGGGCAAACTTACACAATCAGCTGGGGTTCTAATAGTTTTTTCCCTCACTGTATATATATGTACTATATATATGTGTGTGTGTGTATATATATATATATATATATATAAATAATCCTGTTCTTCAATTAAGTACAGTCACAGTTGGCATTCAGACAGCTTTGCAAATTAATCATGAAAACTGGGACTAATCTTATTAACTGTTCTGATCATTCAACAGCCAAATTTGTATGACATCCAACAAATTTTCCAACAATGTCAACTTACACAATCCTAATGATGACTTTATTTCTATAATACTTTTGACTTTGTCGTCATAACATTCTAACGTTTTCTGCCATCTAATTTTCCAGATATGGCAACTTTTTTTGATTTTTTTTACTCATTATATTAAAACACTTTTTTCTGTTCTATTTCAACTTTTGTTTTTTCTTATGATTTTCTTGTATTCTCATATAACTAAAATGACTTTTTCTTTTTAGGTTTATTTTCTGTTGATGTTTTGACTTTATTTTTGTAGAATGACTGCTGATGTTCTGTGGGTGAATAAAAACGGCGGCGGGTGGAACTCGATGCTAAAAGCTAGCATGCGTGTGTGTGTTTTGTAGGACGGCATCAGGAAGCAGTCAGGCCAAAGCGCCACTGAGCGCGTCCACGCAGGCGGCCAGAGGGACGGTCGCCAGCACGCCATCAGGCCACACGGGAGCCGCGGCGGCCGGCCCGGACTCCAGCAAGGCCTCCGCTGCCCAGTCTGGCGCCACCTGTCAGCATACAGCGGCGGCACCGGCGGCTCAGACGGCCACGGGGCAACAGCCCAAAGTCGGCTCACAGATGACGGTGAATCAGGCTCGCAACGCCGCCAGGACGGGTGAGTCCAGCAAGATATGACGCTACCAAGACCAATGTAGAAAAAGTGAAAAATGAAGATGAAATGTGATGATAAGTTTAGTGAATTGCGTGTAGTACGTAGGGCGGGATGCCTTGTGGTGCTCTGCCATCATCAAGTGTACATCAGTTGTGTCTCCAGCTGCCAATCACAGTCAGGACCGGCCCACCGCCGCCGTGATGCCTATCCGGTCGGCCTCGCCTGGAGCGCAGCTTCCACACCCGCTGCCCCCCCAAGGTCCCGCTCGCGCCGGAACTGCGCTGGGGTGCGCCGCTGCCTCCCTGACCCCACCCAACGTCAGCGCAGCATTCTTGGAGGGGGAGGCCTCGAGGCCTGTGCCCGTGGGGGCCAGGACCGCCGCTTGTCGGCCGGACAAGGACGCCAAGGTGAGGAAGTAGGAGACCAGAGCGTGGATGAAGCTGAAGCTGAAATGGTATCGTGTCACCACAGAGAGAAAAGAAAAGTCTTCTCAAGCTGCTGGCCAATAAGAAGAAGTCTCGCTCTTCCCCGCCCCCCTCGCCTACGCTGGAGGCGGAGCAAGCCGCCGTCGGAGAGTTTCCTCAGGGCGCCATGGGACCCGAAGCCTCTCTTCCCTGCGGTTCCCGCGGCGGCCCGCCTGAACCCGAAGTCCTTGCCTCTCCGTCCTCCTCGTCAGAACCGTGCCTTTGGAAAAACACGCTCTTGGACCCCGCCGCTCCCATTGCCCCTCCCCCTCGCCAGCCATGCTCCTCGCTGGCTTCGCTGCAGCACGATGCACGGCCCGTCATCTGTGAGAGGTACCGGCCCTGTTTCCCTCAGCAGAGTAGTCAGTGTACAGCTTGTATCACGCTATAGAGCAGATGGTGTCCAAACTGTGGCATGTGGCACATTTTACAAACAGCATTCTTTTTGAAAAATACTACGAAGGAAAACATCGTTTTAGTAGCATGACACTGAAATGAGAAAATACAATAAAGACCTTATTTTTTCAGGCGTAACATTAAGAGACACAAAGGTTGTGTCTCTTTGTGTGTCTCTACTCTAAGGTGTTGTCTCCCCCCCCCCCAGGTACCGGGTAGTGGTGTCATACCCGCCTCAGAGCGAGGCGGAGCTGGAGCTGAAGGAGGGCGACATCGTGTTTGTGCACAGGAAGCGCGAGGACGGCTGGTTCAAAGGCACGCTGCAGCGGAACGGCAGGACCGGCCTGTTCCCCGGCAGCTTTGTAGACATCATCTAGAGCGACCCTTCCGCCATCGTTCCCGCTCCTGTCGTCGTCAACACTGCTGTGTATTCGTTTACCGTATATGTCAAAACATATACAAGCCCCCCCTTTCCATTTCGTCTCACCCACACTCTAGCGCAGGGGTGTCCGCTTATAAAACAATCACTTAACAACAAAAAAGTCAACAAAACAACAAACAGGAAAACAACCATCAGTCACTTTACGAGATATGTCAAAATGTCAGGATAAAAAAACAAACAAAAAATACAGGAAATATGTTATGGGATTATATGGTTGGAGAATGTAAAAAAACAAACAACAAAAGAACATTTTTAAAGTTTCATGGATTTGTAATATTATGAAGGTTTTAGTGGCATAGAGATGAAATATTAGCCAGAAAATATATTATTTTTCACTTCTAACAAAATACAGGTAGGTTGGGGAAAAAATTAGAATGTTCTGAGACAAAAAGTCCGAATTGACAGAAACGGCTATCATTTTCCAAGAATGAAGTCGTGTCCTAACAAGAAAAAGGGTTTAATTGAATAAAAATGACCTGCTCATAAAGTCATGTCATTTTAGTAGCATTTTCTTAAGTGTTAATATGAGAAACATTAGAGATGAGTTTGGGTAAAAAGCTGTGGTATTATGCAAATAAAGCCTTAATAATACGGGAAGGACATTTATGACGATGGTTAAAGAAGAAAGTTGAGACATTTGGAAAACGAAACCAGAAAAATACAATACAGCTGAGATGTACTGAACTAAAATAAAATATCAACGTTGCGTTCTAATACTTCTCACGATGTGGCGTGGCAGGAGGACAAAGTTTGGACACCCCTGCCATCCTTGGTGATTGACGCTTTCTCACCGGAACCGTTTTCGTAGCGGAGCACGAACACCGAGCACGTGCTCGTCGTGAAATAAGCTTCGGTCCAAGGTTGCAAAACGACAGCTGGAGATGCTGGTGCTGCGAGTCACGTCTTTCTTCGGCGAGTAAGCCCTCCCTCTTTCGCGCGCATGATCTTTGTTTGTTTGCACGTTGCCAACAGACAAAGATCCAAACAAGCGTTCAGGCCACACTGAAAGGAAAAAGATGGATGGATGGATAATGAAAGGCATTGAGAAGTGGCCTTTTGGTGTTGGGGACATCTTCTGACATCACAACTTTATTTCTTACTATGAACACGCTTTCCCCTCAAAAGGAGAAAGAACAGACCGACTGCGTGCCTCACAGTTCACTCACTTTTGTCTGGACTTTTTCGCCAGAACTTTTTGATGCAATATTGCAATTTTTGCTAGTAATGTAATTATTCCTTGACTTTTTTCCCCCTGTGAAATCAATGCAGTACTGCGGGACAATTTTCCCCAACTTTCTTTGTCATTTGGTTTGGGGTTTCTTTTGTATTCATGTTCAAGACTTTATTTGCATAAGATTACTACTTCAGGATTTTTTTTCACTATTTATTTTTCTGGAAAAGTATATTTAATTTCCCTCCACCCCCTGAAAATTACTTCTTAAGTTTTTGTCATAATAATGAGAAAATTGTTATAAAATTAGGATTATTTTTCCATTTCAGTGTGGCCCGGTACATCACCCGGAGGTGATGCTGAGACGGATACGATGCTGCTGTGGTGTTTTTATACACGTTCACACTCTTTGCCTTGTTTTTTCTTGACGTTGATTTCTTCCCTGTAGTCTGAAAGTGAAATCAACATTTCTGATGTTTGAGGGAACATCTTTTTTTTTAAATAGCTGCATAACAATAAAAGTTAATTTTTCCATCTTTGACTTGAGTTGTCATTTGATGTGAACTTTAATAGGTATAGGTGTGTGTGTGTTGCAGGGAGAGTCCAAAGCAGCGGTGCGTGTGTTCTGCTGAGAAACGCTGACAGGAAGTGACAGGTGCCCACAGAGGTCACGCTTGCTACACACGCATCCCTGCGGAGGATGGCGTTACCATGGAGACCTGTTCTGCTCATTGCATGATTCGGATGCTGCCACACAACATGGAATCCTAAGCAGGTTGAGGAGAGTGCCAGGGTGTCAAATGAGTGAAAGGATGGAAAAGGCCAGTGGTTTTCAAACTGGGGGGGGGGCTTAAAATCATTTTATCTCCAAAAGGGGGCGCTGGAGAAGTGTAAAATATCTGAGCTGCAAAACAACATGATGCCATTTCAAGCAATGAATTGCCTTTCTTATTGTGAAGCTACACGACACACTTCCGTTAAAATGGAGCGGAAATGCAACAATTAAAGTGCATCTGAGCATTTCCGCTCCCCTTACTGTACACTCGCAGATTTCAATGATCCGCGACGGACCGTTCAAACCACCGTGTGACGTATGGGGGAAGTCTGTGGACCGATTTGGGGACGTAATAAGTTGGAAAACCTTTAAGCCATCATTTTGTTGTTGCGGTAACACGAAAACGAGAGAAGAGTTCTTTCCGGTTCCGGTTTATAACGCTTCCAAAATAAGTACTAACCACTTACTTTCATGGTTCCACGGCTGAAGCAAACGGCGTGTCACTCTTTTTAAAACGGCGAACGCGCTTTCAAGGCTCAACTAAGAACGTCAACTGAACGCTAGCAACTGTTCGCCAACGTTAGCAACATCTGCTAAAGCTAGCCAGACACACGTTGGGAAGTTTACGCGAGCCGGGTCACGTGACGACGCCACGTGAACGTATTTAAACGATGCCTTTCTTTGCTACACTGACATTGTAAGTATGAGCACCGCACTTATGCATTGTGGTTGTTGTAAGACACCTATTTTGTTAGCACAGCAAGACAGGATATGGTGAAGTGCTCTTGTTTTGAAGGGCGGAAGCGGGCGGCGAATGGACGCTGAATCCGTGGCGCTGGTGCTTCGTTCCCGTGCGCCTCACGTGACGGATGGCCAAATCACGTGTTCAAAACGTCGTGTCGTACGTCGGTCGTCATAAAGAGTTGGACTCCTAGAAGGAAAGCCGGAAGTCAACCTCAGGCATGGACAGCAGCCCGGACTCGACTATGAAGCACCTGAGGAGGCGCCTGAACCAGCTGGGCTACCGGCAGCACCTCGGAGTGGACTCTGTGCCACTGGTGTCCAAAGTGCTCAGGTAAAGTCTTTCCGGTCCACAAAGGCCTTCCGTGACTTTCACAATGCGTCCCCGCTGATGTCTGTGGCAGCGATCTGGTGCACACCACCGTTAGCCTGCGCAACGCCAAGCTGTCTGCGAGCCGGACGGCCGGAGATGTGTGGGATGGCCAGCCGGGGACGTCCCATGGGAGCCCGAGCCCTCGCGTGGCCAAAGCGCCGGACCGTGGAGACGACATCATCAGTGCAGGTACCAACCCCCCACCCCAGCCATCCCTAGGCTGCTGTCACCATTAACTATGCTAACTTCTTTTTACACTTGCGTGACAGTCAGGACATATAAATCCAAGTTAAAGCAGACTTGATACGCGTTTAAAAATGTGCGGAAGGTGATTAGGTGTACCTAATGAAGTGTCCTTGGGGTGATCTTTTCCCAGGCATCGCTTTGAGACATGAGAGTACCCAGACCGATGAAGACTTGCCTCCTCCTCGCCCCCCGTCACAGCGGCCGGAGGACGCCCAACAAGGCGCGCTGGCGGCCAGAAGGTGTGTTGCCGAGTAGAACCGCCTTTGTGGGCGCGGCTCAGCGGCCTGAAGGTTTTTCGGCGTGCAGGGCCGTCCGGCTGCAGCGGGAAGTCGGCGACGTCACAGCAGAGTCGGACGAGTGCTGCGCGAGAGTCCGACTCTTAACAACCCCAACGGCGAAACGGGACGCGCACACTGTTGCCGTGGAGATGCAGACGAAGGAGCCGCAGGAGGGCCCGCGGGCACCAGATCAGGAGGCAGAGTTTCTGCGGGACAAAATGGCCGCCCTGACGTCACAGAAGCGGGAAGTGCTTCGAGAGCTGTCGCGCAAAGACGCCATCATCTGCCGGCTGCGGCGGGTCACCCGACATGTGAGGGACATGGCGTGGAGGAAGTTGTCTGCTTCCAAAGTGAGAAGCAACACTTGGAAGTACGAGTGTTTGATTTAGCCCCTGACTGACTTTTGCCCTTTCTCCAGGAACTTCTTCTCAGGCAACAGGAAGTCATCAAAGACTTGGAGGACAACCTCACCATAATAAAAGACGTAAGGACTTTATTCACACAACTCGTGGTATATTCACACTTGTACCCGCACTACACACTTTGTTAAACGTGCACTCTTGCTCCATGCTAGTGGTCTATTCACACTACATGATAAAGATGTACTCATACTTTGCTAAAAAGTGTACTCACATTACATGCTTAGGGTGTATTCACACTATGTACTAAGCGTGTATTCGTGTTGCACACTTTGCACTGCATGCTTTGGGTGTATTTACATTATGTTAAACGTATACTCGCACTACGTGCTAAATGTGCATCCGTGCTATACACTTAGGGTGTATTCACGCTATGCACTAAACGTGTACTCGTGCTACACGCTTTGCACTGTATGCTTTGGGTGTATTTACATTGTTAAAAGTGCTAAATGTGCACTCAGGCTACACACTTAGGGTGTATTCACACTGTGTGCTACACACTTAGGGTGTATTCACACTGTGTGCTACACACTTAGGGTGTATTCACACTGTGTGCTAAAAATATACTCACACTAAGAATACTACATGCTCTGGGTGTATTCACACTATACTAAAAGTGCACCCGTGCTACATTCTTCGCTCTACATACTTGAAGTGAATTTACATTATGTGCCAAACATGTACTCTTCACACTACATGTTAAACGTGTACATACGGACCTTGCGCTACACACTTGGGGTGTATTCACACTATTTGATAAATGTGTAATCACGCACAGAGCCAAATGTGTTGCAGGTTTATGGTGTAGTCACACTACGTGCAAGTGTGTACTCATGCTAGACGGTTATGGTGTATTCACACTACGTGCAAGTGTGTACTCATGCTAGACGGTTATGGTGTAGTCACACTACGTGCAAGTGTGTACTCATGCTAGACGGTTATGGTGTAGTCACACTACGTGCAAATGTGTACTCACGTCGCAGGCTTTGTTAAAATTGCACCGCCATGACAGGGTTGGGGTGTATTCACACTCTGATTCAAGTGTATTTTTTGCACAGCAAATGTTGTTTGTCACCAGGAAGCGTGCGAGAAGGAGGAGCGGTTGGAGGAGGTGAAAGCACAGAATGACAGACTTAAGGGGTTGGTGACGTTGCTGCAGGAGGACAAAAGGAGGCTGCAGGACAAGATGCTGGCGACAGGTAAACCTCACTCCCAAGTTGTTCACCTGTCACAGTGCTGTCGCTGAGGACAAGGAGGTTATTGCGATGTGGCCTTTCACATTGCAAATCTGTAGATGACAAAGCATAACATCGCTTGGGGAATTTAAGATTTCCTGTTATGCAAAAAGTACCTTTTCATGCTGTATTATCTGTAAAAGCCTTTATGAACACCAAAGGCGATAAACATCTAGCACTTGGGAGAGAAGAGCTTTTTAACAATAGGCTTCACTACACATCTTAAAGCTCTGCCAGATAGGTCCCTCTCTGATGAACCAGTTGTGTTTTTTTAGTCAGCTGGGATAGGCTCCAGCATACCCGCGACCCTAATGAGGATAAGCGGTATAGAAAATGGATGGATGGATAAACTTAGACCAGAGAGGTTTCACTTTGATCAAAAAGCTGTGTTTTTTTTAGACATAGAGTAGAGAGGTCTAACTCTCATTAATAAGCTGTGTGCTTTTAAGACACAGACTGGAGAGGTCTCACTCTGATGAATAAGTTGTGTTTTTTAGACTTAGACCAGAGAGGTTTCACTTTGATCAATAAGCTGTTTTTTTTAGAAAGACTCAAGAGGTCTAACTCTGATCAATAAGCTGTGTGTTTTTAAGACACAGACTGAAGAGGTCTCACTCTGATGAATAGGTTGTTATTTTTAAGACACAGACCAGAGAGGTCCCACTTTAATGAATAAGTTAATTCATTCATTCATTTTCTATACCGCATATTCTCATTAGGGTTGCGGGTATGCTGGACCCTATCCCAGCTGGCTTTGGGCGAGAGGCGGGGTACACCCTGGACTGGTCGCCAGTCAATTGCAGGGCAGATAATAAGTTGTGTTTTTTTAAGACACAGACCACATAGGTCCCACTCTGATGAATAAGTTGTGTTTTTTTAAGACACAGACCGGAGAGGTCCTACTCTGTTGAATAAGTTGGGTTTTTTTAATACACAAATTGGAGAGGTCCTGCTCCGATGAATAAGTTGTGTGTTTTTTTTTAAGACACAGACCGGAGAGGTCCCACTCTGATGAATAATTTGTGTTTTTTTAAGGCACAGACCAGAGAGGTCCCACTCTGATGTATAATTTGTGGGTTTTTTAAGACACAGACTGGAGAGGTCTCACTCAGATCAATAAGTTGGTTTTTCAGACACAGACTAAAGAGGTCTCACTCTGATGAATAAGTTGTGGTTGTTCAGACAGAAACTTGGTGCCGGAGTTTGAGGCCATGCGAGGCAAGCATGGCATCTGTGGAAGTATGAATGGCGTGATGAAGAGTGAGGAGGTGGAGCGCAAGTACCACCAGGAAGCGGAATGTTCCAGAAGACCCAAAGAGAGGAGTAACACCTCCAGTCCCATTCAGGGCAGGAAGGTAAAGTTTGTACTAGCGGCCACTTTCCACACAAAGAGCAGCTGACGGATAGACCGTAAATATGAACGTGCAAATAGCAGTAATTGTCACCATTGGCATTATTTGTAATTTATGGATGCAGGAAGACAACCAAACAGTCCAACTTTGCTTTTTTCAGCAGCGTCATCTAGTGGTGAATGACATGCGTCACATTATTAGCAATGAGGCCTCTGATTGGCCTGTTAGCCACGGTCAAACCCAAGATGGCGGCAAGGGAAGGTACTCCATGTTTAGGAACTTAATAAAAAAAAAAAGCAAAACGTGTCTGAATTGTCATCAGAAAAAATAAAACCAATAAATTACGCTACACACCGTTGCGTGTTGCAGTTATCCTACCAAGTACACAAGCACACTGTAGTACCTGCAGCAGACCTGTTTTCAGGCACCTGTATTACATATTACATCAGGTATTGGGATGTGTAGCAGGTGTGACTACCACAGCAGGAGTTCTGACCCAATGCAGGAGATGGTTTTTCGTCTAGGACTGTGTGAAGGAGGTTCTTGGGCTGTTCATTGTGTCTTGTATTGTTACAGAAATAAAAATAAAATAAAATAACCTTGGTGGGCAATTAAGTTTTGCGTCCACTGGCGCCGCGTTGCAAATAAGTCGGTACTGCAGCCACCTGCCCTGGGTTTGTACGCATACGCAGAATCGTTTGGTTAAGACGCTATTGACACCCGTTGCACACAATTCTTCCAATTGCTTTTCCTTTAATTACAGAGAGGGTGTTACATCTGCCACCAATACCGTGATGATAAGCGGCATCATTTTGTTCTCCAGTATCGTAATATGAAACGTTTGATAAGCGGGATCATTTTGTTCTCAATATGAAACGATAACGACTGTAGACGTTTGACCAATGGTGTCCTCGTGAATGACGCTGACATTGGTTAATGCTGATGTTTTTTTCTTTGGCGACACCTAGCGCCCGCCTTATCTAATTAGGCACACAGATGGAACGATACCACACGCATTCCGTTGTCACTGCGTAATGTCCAACTGCTGAAGTAGCTGCTGTGACTTACTAAATACACACGTATGATTTTCACGCTATTTTCGTTTGTGGACCCAAAAAGGAAGTTTTGGTGTTGAGATACATCGTGCTCTTCGTGACCCTGAAGGAAAGAGTCATGCCAGCCTTCAGCGGGCTTTGGCGTGGATCTTGAAAGGGTAGGGCGAGCGTGTGAGTCCCACGTTGCCCTCGGAGCTCAGATGGACTCCATCCAAGGTGGAGAAGGTGAACTTGTGCAGCAAACTGACCAGGAACAAGAAGAGCTCCATTCGGGCCAGACCCTCTCCCACGCATGCACGTTTCCCTGCAACACAAGACAACAATAACCGTCGTCGTCTTCTTCCTCCTCCATGTCGGCTTTACCTGCAGAGAAAGGTAAAAATGCCTTCCTTGTCACAAAGTTGCCTTGGGCATCCAGGAAGTGTCCCGGGTTGAAGGTGTGCGGACTCTCCCAGTGGTTCTTGTCAAAGAGCACAGAGGTTAGGATGGTCAGCACGTTGCTTCCCTGGAAACACAAGCTGGGGTAGGTTCCAGCCTAGCAGCCAAATGGTGTAAAAACTTCACTTTGCCCCCCCACCCCCACCCCCCCATCATCACGGACGCCAAATGTCTTATCAGGGTCATCCGCCTTGTTTTTGAAGGTGGCATTACCATGAGCCCCCATGTACCTTGGGTATGGCGTAGCCCCCCAGTTGTGTGTCTTTGGTGGCCACTCTGGGTCCGTTGAGAGGAACAACGTTGGCCATCCTTTGGATCTCATGGATGACTGCGTTGGTGTACGGCATGTTGGCTTTGTCAGCCATCGTGGGGCGGCGGGTCAGCCCGATCACGCGCTCAATCTCCAACTGGACTTTTTCTTGGAGTGGGGGAAAAAATGGTATTTGTACTGACAAAATACAAACATGATTAGTGTCATGTCCATTCCAAGAAATTTGGGATCGCCCATCACTACAGTATTTAGGTGAAGTTTTTGGAGACGTAATCCGTAGTAATTGCTATTGTATCGAATCCAAAAAAACCTACAGTATACAGTGTGTATGTTTATGCCTGAATGAAGCCGTTTTAAGCCTAAAAAGAGCTAAGTAAAATGAAATAAATGCACAGAAAGAGGTGTGATATGTAGTATGCTACACTGGTCACTAGGTGTCAGTAATGATACTTTGATGAGCCAAAAGCACCTGCAGGAAGTGAAAACAAGGAAGTGTGTCAACGTAAACATCCATTTTATATGCCACTTATCCTCACCGAGTCATGTAGTGTTTTTGTCAACAATGACCAAACTACCTCAGGACAAACCTTTTTGTCCTGAGGAAAAGGAGACTGTGACAAGCTAAGAATGGCAACCTTTTTGGACACAGTATGAGGGTGGAGCCTCTTATGTTATAGCAACGTAAAACCCACAATGGTGCCTCTAAGGACAGTTGGGCAAAATGGGACAAATCGCTGCTTGCAGCAAACAACGTAAACATGCAAAAACGAGAGGATTTCCAACTGTATATTTATTAAACAAAATAATGTCCCATATTTCCACAATTAAATGTAAAGTTTTATGTAGTTATTCACAAATTTATGTTTTAGGTTTAGAAGTGTTCTATTATTTTTTCTTAATATATCTCAGCTGAGGTAATAAGAGAAAATGGAAAAGCTGTTATTTTGTAATAGGCGCGTGAAGGTGACTATAGGGGTGTTAATTCATGTCTAGAGGGCTCTAATGTTAAAAAGTATATCTAAAACAGGAGGGGGCAAACTGCGGCCCGTATGCCACATCTGGCTTGCTGTCCCTCACCAGTCAACAAAAATCTACGGAATTCCTTGCCAAACAAAACCATTCAAGAATTCCAGCTGCATGTTAGACTGCCAAATATGTTGAGGATGAGAAGTAAACAATGAGCTCCTGCAAATAGTGTGGATCTACTATACCTCCACCTCTGATAGGTAGTATTCTTTCTCTAGTCAAAACATGCACACCCACCCTGGACATGAGGGTGCTGGATGAGGAAGATGAGGCCCCACTGCAGCGTCTTGGAGACTGTCTCGGTCCCAGCAACAAAGAGATCCAGACAGCACAGAACCAGATTGTCTTCATCGAATCCCATTTCACAGTTTGCTTGGTCCTGCACAAACACAGTCAGCTCCCCCTCTCCCCCTGTGCCTTTTTCATGGTCTTCTCTTACTTGGCTCTCCACCAGGAAGGCATCCATGTAATCTTGTGGGTTGCTGGGGTCCAGATCCAACTTGTGCGCCTTTATCTCTGAACGGATGAACTCCTGCAAGGCTCGGAAGTGGCTAAACATTGTATTGTGAGGCCCGGGCAGGTGTTTCATCAGTGCTGGGAAGGCATCGTAGAGCTGTAAAAAAGCCACAGTGATGTCACGTGTCACATCATAACTCTTTCGAGGCTTTCATCCTTGCATCCCAGCAATATACAGTATATAGCAAAATTGAATAAAACAAACTTTGTCCTGGACCAAAAATCACTCCAAACTCTCTATCTACTTATTGTGTGGAGATATGGGAGAATAACTACAAAAGTGCACTTCACTCGTTTAATGTACTGCAAAAAAGATCCATAATATGGCGTATAGAGAACACACAAATCCACTATTTCAAAAATCGCAATTATTAACATTGGCTCATCTGGTACATTTTCAAAACGCTAAAATGATGCACAAAGCAAACAATAACGAGTTACTAAAGCATGTCATGCAATTTTTCATTTAGAGAAACATGACCTCAGGGGAAAAAAAAAAAAAAAAAAAAACAAAAAATAAAAGAAAGAAAAAAAAAAAAAAAAAACGATTAGTACTTTGGTACGCAACTCTATGGAACTATGGAACGGATCGAGTAAAGAAGTAAAACAATGCAAGAAACATTACAAGCAGTTGATGTTTACAAAATACAAGGGAGAAGAGTCCTGAACTACTGTGTATATCCAATGCTATGTCTAATGACTACACTTATTAACTATTCTACTAAACTAAATTCTAACTAAATTGCCTGTAATCCCCCATGAATTCTCCAGTCTTTATTGTAAATTCTATATCTAATCACCTTATCACTAACTCTATATTTCTTTCTGAACTCTCTGTCTGTACTCACCCACAATCTAACTATGTTCTGGTTTGTTCTACTTATTATTCATTATGATTGCTTTGCTAATTTATTTACTGCGACAAGGACCTTATTATAAAACATTATTAATATGATGGTAGTAAAAAAGTACAGAAAACTTGTTTTTTATACTGTAGGATGACTCTAGTGGTGAGGAAGTGGAAGAGGGTAAAGGCAGAGCAGAGGACAAAATGGTGGAAGCTGAAAAAGAAAGAGTGACTTTTGCAAGACTTTTAGGAAGGAGTTGAAACTGGACAACTACAGCTACTGTGATCAGGGAGACAGATATTTAGTGTGTCATCTGGAAGGAAAGTAGAAAAGGAGAC